>JAIPRM010000245.1:1814-45507 GCA_025469315.1 Stegophylla sp. TES_Ste_2020 | reverse complement strand
ATCAAAAAATTATGGTTTCCGAGTCGTTTTTGTCAAATTTTGGGTAGTTTTTTCCAAAAAAAAAAATAGAAGAATTGAGAAATTCAAAAAATGACCTCTTTAAAGTACAATCTAGAGGCGATTCGAGTTTCAAAAAGTTATTGATCGAAACTTTTGGACAAGTATTTCTATATGAAAAGTTGTATACAGAAAAAAAAAAAAATAAACATCATTGTAAAAACACTAGCTTCTTCACTTCATTCAGAATCTAAAATGCTATACTTAAAATTGTTCGAATAAAACTCGGTAATCCGAATATTTTGTATTTTTTTTTTTTAATCATGTTACGATAAATAAATACGCCACGATAAGCATTAGTAAAAATGATGTTACAGTGTATAAATCAGTGTTTCCCAAAGGAAGTGCTGCAGCACACTAGTGTTCCAAGATAATGTTGTAGGTATGCCACGAAAATTTGTATAAAGTGAACATAATTGAATAATTATAATTACTTATTATATAATATATCATGAAAAAAAAGTAATTATAAAATCTTAATATTTTATTGATAGCTTTATGTTTCATCAAATGCCATTTGATTTCTATCTTCTATGAAATTTTTGGGGAGCAAAGTGATTATTTTAGCAATCGGGTGAAATGTCATGGGGACAAGATCTCTCCCAGGGTTAGATAAGATTATAATGAGCTTATAATATAGGTATTATATTATAGGTCGTTTAACTAAAAATCACCAGTATTTTATGATAAAAACAATGCATTTTCAATATATTTAACTTTCTATTCCTATCACGAAAATACTTTTATTATTATTCGTTAGATTAGAAAGTTATTTGTTAACTTATTTGATCGATTTTTTATGAAATGTTCTCGTAAAAATTTTTAGTGGTTGGTGAAAGTTTCAAGAGTTCTAGCTGCATTATTTTAGAAATAATGTCAAAAAGTAATTTTCAATTTTACGGAAATTCCGGCAATTGCATATTTTGCAGTTTTTTTGTCAATTTTTCCCCGTTTTTGGAAAAAGTGTTGAGAAATTAGAAAAACGACCTTTTTAAAGTATCATTCGGGTATGATTCCGGTTCTATAGAAATACTGATCGAAACTTTTGAACTAGTATTTATATACGAAAAAGTTTTCAGAAAGAGAAAAAAAAATAAACATCATTGTAAAATCATAAGCTTTCTTCACTCCGTTCAGAAATCTAAAAATAAACATCACTGTTAAAATGCTTACTTTTTCATTACATTCAGAATCTAAAATGTATAATTATAATACATCAATTGTACCCCCTACTTGACAAATTTTTGGGTACACCACTGCTATGTGTAAACCATTATTTTAACAATATATTTAATGTACCCTGAAGATTGCACAAGTCGAAAATTGAGTACCAAGTTACTGATACAGATTTTAATATACTTATTAAATAATAAGACTGTATTTAATTACATTTTATTTTCAATAATAAATCTGGTATATTATTAAAGAAGTGCAAAATAATCTCATAATTCAAATATCACAGCACGGTTGTAGATAGATACTATATATGTTATGTGGTATACAGTAAAATATTATGTCCAAGTATAAATCCGAACTACATTCAACACGTACTAAATTATTATCCAAGTTGTAGCACTGGTGACAAAGAATGATAACGACAATGATTTATCTACCGAGGAATGATAACGTGTTATAAAAAAACAGTGAACAGACTAAAAACGGTATATTGTCATTACATTTATATTTATAAATTAGAACAAGACAAACGTTTCTCCATGCAACACGCTAGTAACGAATGAGGATTAAACGATAAGACCAACTGTCGTTTCAAGTATTTTAATTTATAGTTAAATAACAATCGGTTAAATCGATACGGTTATACGCACAATGACCACCGATTCAAAGAAGCTGATCAAATTCGGTTTCGATTTTTCTGCAGTACCGGATCTAGTGGCATGCATTCAGCAGCTGACCGACTGGGGCTACTCGTACGCGTGTATTCCGCTGGTGAACGCCAAACTGAAGCCGGAACAAAGCAGCGTTGCAAACAAAGCAGCCCTGGACCGGTCCGCGTTGGTCAGCCGGGCCGATGTGATCCTGCAGGCAGAGACATGGAACCGGGTGGTAGTGAAGCTTTCACCGGACCTGAACCTGGACGCGGCCGACTACAAAGTGAGGGAAGGCGACGCGACACGGTTCCGACAGGAAGTGTCATACGCGTCATACCTGAACGTGTCAGCCATAATGTTCAATCTGCCGTTGACCAGCTGCATACCGAACCTGGCTCGTTTGGTCAACGTCATGTTGCACGAAAATATGTTTGTAAATTTTTTTGTACGCGTTCCGATGACCCACAGTGATGGTGATGGAGTGGCAGTGGACACTTGGAAACTGTGGTCTGCATTCAGTGCTGCTTGCGATTACCACAAGTCCATCTACCTAGCCTTGGAGCTCAGTGTCGACCTGCCAGAACAACGGGAACTCGACCGTTGGCTTGGCGAACCCATCAAAGCAGTCATCGCACCCACTTCTGTATTTCTCACAAATAAAACTGGTTATCCTGTTCTCTCTCGGCCTCATCAACTTTTTGTCAACAGACTATTTGATCTAGATGCTTGTATATTCATTAGGGGTGAATCTGATCAGAATATGCAACCATATTTTGAATATTTATCATTCATCAATGACAACAGTAAATCCGATAAGCTTTACAGTTACTCTTATGCGTATGAAGATTTACTGCAAGTACCTTTGCAGCCACTAATCAACGACTTGGATAACAGTATGTATGCACTGTTTGAACAAGATCCAATTAAATATCAACAGTATCAAAAGGCCATAACCAAAGCATTAACTGATAAAGCTAAACCCAATAGCACAAAGATGTTGACAGTGTGTGTAGTGGGTGCTGGTCGAGGGCCTTTAGTGAATGCAAGTATAAAAGCATCTGAAAACTCTAAAATTCCTATTAAAGTCTATGCAATTGAAAAAAATGAAAACGCATTACATGTATTAAACTACAATAATGACAACTATTGGCACAATTTGGTAACAATAGTTGGTGCAGACATGAGAACATGGAAATTTGAGGAAAAATGTGATATATTAGTATCTGAACTACTGGGTTCATTTGGAGACAATGAACTATCACCTGAATGTTTGGATGGCGCCCAAAAGATTTTAAAAGATGATGGTGTTTGTATACCCTCATCATATACCTCTTATTTGAGCCCATTGCAATCGCAAACTCTTTTTAGCAATATGAAGTTGTTCAAAAGTACCACAACAGACAATCAGTATGATAATGCAGAACAGTTATATGTAGTAAACATGCGTAATATGTACATAATAGCTCCAGCTCAACCATTATTTACTTTTGATCACCCAAGACACAATTTAGAAAGAAACAACGACAGATATACAACATTGACATTTAATATAAAACAGGATTGCATTTTACATGGATTTGCTGGGTATTTTAATGCAGTTTTATATAAGGACATTAATATAAGTATTGAACCTACCACGTTTAGTAAAGGTATGTTCAGTTGGTATCCTGCTTATATACCTATTAAAAGCAGTTTAACTTTGAAAAAAAACGAGCAATTGAAAGTGCATTTTTGGCGCCTGAGCGATGCTTCAAAAGTTTGGTATGAATGGAGTATATCCAAACCATATGCAATACCCGTGCACAACCCAAACGCACGTTCCTATTCTATGCAACTACATTGACTGTTTAAAGTATGAAGTTAAATTTACAAATTATGTTATTTATCATTAGGATATATAATACATGCATATTTATAAATATGTATGTATATATTTTTAATAAAATGTACTGATTAAATTGTTTTTTTTTTTTGAAAACAATTATAAATTTGTTATTGTTTATAACACATAAAATGCTCATTAAAAAATATTCATCTACTAATTATAAAATATAATTAAACTAACACTGAACCAATTTCAAACTGTTTTTTTTTTATTAGAAATATATCCTACAAGGCTAAAGGTAATATTATTATGTATAATTTCCTTTTTTAGAGAGTAAAATATGTATCAATTATAAATTACAAATAAAAAATCATTAAAATACTGCAATTTAAATAAGTGGAATTCAATTAAAGATCAAATGAATATGTATTTTAAAATAATTTATATCATATTAAAAAAGTAATTCTAGTTCAAAAGCTATTTTCTTTTAATCCATGTTCTGTATAGAATGAAAAATTACATAATAAAAATTTTTCATTACATAAAAACTAAAAATAAGTATTATTATGAAAAAAAAAATCCAATGAATAAAACGCAAAGTTATTTACTGTTTTTATTTAGGATGGGAATGCATTTAACAAGAAAGTTTTATTAAATCATAAATCATTTATGTATTAAAAATTGAGGTTGTAGTATATTATCTACACTACTCACCCAGTACTATTAAATAACAGTAGTTATTTGTTAAACATATCTAACTGACTATTATAATTGTATATTATCTGAAGCTCCATTCAAAATTGTTTTATTGACGAAATGATTTATCGTTTTTTTAAAATGCAATACACCCATCAAGAATATCCCACCTGAGGAGTAAAGAACAACTCGACGGGTGAAGTACACATTTTCTTCAATTATCGCTCAAAATCAAACAAAAAAAAAGTTGGACATCCTTCGCTTCTTAAGTTAAATGCTCTTGGTGGGCGTGTTTAATTTAAAAAAAATAATAAATCATTTCTTCAATAATAAGATTCTGAGCAAAGTATGTTAATAATATAAAGGAAAATACAATTTTTCAATTTAAACACACCCATCAAGAGTATCTGACCTAGAAATTCTGACAAAGAATACCCTTGGTACGAATTATGACCGCCTTTCTTGTCTAAACTTTACTTATCTTTGCTTTTGTATATTAAGTATACTTATACTAGTCATAGTGTATTTATACTAGTCAAAAGTTTCAACCAGCGACTTTTTAAAACCAGATTCGTCTCTGAATGGTACCTTAAAGAGGTAATCTTTTGAAATTCTCAATTTTTTTCTCAATATTTGGAAAGAAACTATCCAAAATTTAACAATAAAGACTCGGAAACTATATTTTTTTAATTAAAACTTTATAAAAATTAAACATAGATAGACAATAATATGAGAAACATTTTAGCACAAGAAAATTTCAAAAATGTAAAAAATATCATTTAGGAAATTTTTTAACACTTTTCTAATAAAAATTGTTTTACTTTTAGTGAATTGTCTTTTTGTCTTAATTTATTATTTATTTATTGTCTTTTATATATTTATTGGACAAAAAAAATGTAAAGCAAAGAAAAGTAAAGTATGAATAAGAAAGCCAGATATACATCGCACCATAGGTATTCTTTGCACCTCAGGTCAGATACTCTTAGTGGATGTGTTGAAAACGATGATTTTTATTGTTCTTTATATTATTAATACTCTTTGCTCAGAATCGTACTATTGAAGAAATAATTTATCATGATTATAAAATTCAAAACATACCCATCAAGAACATCTGACTCGTGGAATGAAGAATACCCATAGTGCGTTGTATGTTTAACTCGTTTTTAGATTATATAATTAATTTTTTAGGTTCTAAGTAAAGTTTCTATAGCAAAGAAACTAATTTTTTTACAATGATGTTCCTTTTTTGTGTAAAAAACTTTTGGTTTAGAAATACTTGTCCAAAAGTGTTGATCAATAACTTTTTGAATAACAATTTGCATAAAAGAAGATACTTTTAGAAGGTTATTTTTCAAAATTGTTAATAGTTTTTCCAAAATTTGACAAAAAAAACCCTTAAATTTTTTTTTTTTTTTTATCTAGACTTATTAAAATTTAAATATAGATAGGTAAACATTTAGATAAAATTATTTTAGAGGAAAATAAAAACAGCCAAGTACAAAATAATTTCGTTTGTAATATTAATAATCTTCATAATTTTCAAATGAAATTGTCTCATATAAACTGAAGTTCCATACAGAATCAAAGAAATTAGAAATAATTTATCATTTTTTTTAAATATAACACACCTAACAAATCTCACTAGAGAAGCAAAGAATACTCATGGTTCGAAATATGTCACCCTTTTTCAAAGTTTATGTTCTTCATATATTTTCAACAAGTAATTTAATAATAACAATAAATAAAACAAACTTTACTTGGTTTATATTTTGAATAGTAGGTAATCAATATAGATATCCTTATTTAGAAACGACCTAAGCAGCAACCAGTTTTCGTCAGTGGTGGACAGGTCATATTTACCAGATCCCTTCTATGCCGGGTTTGTGTTGTCGTGGTGGGTTCAGGTACAGACATATTACATCAGACCACACCATACCCGTGTCACTGAGTAGGAACAATACAATGTAGATTATCTGTACACAATGGTGAACCCAAGATCTTTTTTTTTGGGGAGGATTATTATTAAATTTGAATCAACCATTCTTTTAGTCATAAATTGCTCAAGCTATTGATGATAATTTGACCATGTAATAATAAATTGACCCCTGAAATAACATGTTGTATTAAAATACAGGACATCCTTAGCACCATGGGTATTCCTTGCTCAATTAATAAACAATATTATTAATGTCAATTTCATAAAAAGAAAAAATACCCACGAAGAATAGTATATATAACATAAAAAATACTATGAACAGGCAAAAAATAACCTCTTTTAAAGTACCATCTAGAATTAAATTCTCACTCAAAAAATTGCTGATAGAAACTTTAGAACAAGTATTTATGTTCAGAATCTAAAATATATGAGAATAAAAAACTTAGACAGGTGGGTGGTAATTTAAATCAAGATGACCATAATGTTCGGGGCGATTGAAATACTAAAAATTTAATACATTATGACTAGGCTTAGGAACTTCTAGCATTTGCACATATTTTTTGAAAGATCATTAAAATAGCAGAGTCAAATATAAATACTGTTCATAGTATAAGAAATCTAAATCTTAAAATTAATTTTGCATATTTTTCAGTTTTTGCTTATTAGAGGACAGTGCCTATTTTTTGTCACTTTTCGTATTACACTCTTTTTTAAATAATGATGAGTAGGAAGCTTTGTTGAGGGGAATCTGATATAATTTTTTTTTAACCATTTATCAATCATTCTAAACATTTTTATCAGATCCATTTATTTATTTATTTATTTATTTACTTTGTTTTGATTTTTGATATTTGAAATCAAAGGTTCAGAGTTAAATACAAAATTAAAATCGTGGTTATATTTAGAACATAAGCTATACACACAAGTAGTTTTATAGATACTCTATCAAAAAAATATTTAAAAAAATTATAATTTTTAATTCATTTTTAGTTAAAATAATACAAATTAATCATGCGACACATATACTTTATAATTCTTTATTACACACATTGAATTTCGTATTAGGCACAGTATTACATATTACACACAAAAATAGGCCCTGTTAGAGCATATATTTTGGTTTTAAGTGTTATAAAATGTCATATACTTGTCTTATTTAATTGTGTCCTGCGTCTTTTGATTTATATTGATTAAATTAAGAGACACTGATGTGCAACAGCAGAGTCAAATAGACTTTCATAAAATAGTTTTAAAATTGTATTTAAATATGAAATATGATCTAGGTATACAGTTTATTTTAATCACCAATAAAGACAGCTTTATAGAGGAAAACATAATAAATTATTGAGTTCCATAAACAAGCATTGAGTTTGATTAATAATTTTTCAAAAATGTAGCCGTACAGTGTGGTTTTCAATTACAAAATTAATAAAAAACTAAATTTATTTAGAACTCATTGTTGTTTTGAATTTCAGCCTCATAAAAAAGCAATGAGTTTGTTCAATAATTTTTTAGAAAGTTTTACTTGAATACCATTATTTATTATTTTGTTTAATGGTCAATTAATAAAAAAATTAAAACAATAGTTAGGTAAATACTTGTATATCAGGCCAATTGTTTAGAGCATATTTTGTTGTTTTTTAAAGCATATTTTATTGTTTTTTAGAGCTAGAAGTCCCTAAGCCTAATTATGACGTAAAGGCACCTATAATGAAAATATTCTCAAAACCGATTATCTAATACACTAAGAGTGACGAACCGTTTGCACGCGTTAGTTGGTTTTTTTTTTAAATTCTGGGCGAAGCGTAAAAGCTTATGATTTTATAATGAAGTTTATTTTCTCCCCTAAAAAAGGTTCACTACCCCTGTTATACACAAACGTTTTTAATAAAAATGTAATTGATTTAATAATATGTTATCTTTGATAAGTATATTTCAGGAGGGGTTATAACCCCCATAACCTTATTCTAAGTGCACCACAGTCTATACACATTAGCTGACAATATTAGAATAATATGTGCTTCTCATCAATGATGGTCATTAGGTCAAAAGTGTGGTATGACAACACGCCCTCTGCACAGTAAAAGACCACCTGGGCACCTTTTAAATAAGAACAAACTATATAATGAAAGTAATAATGTATAAATATATTAAGAGAATGGATTTTGGGAATAAATCTAATTTAGGGCCCATGAAAATTTTCAAATTTTATTTAATTTTTTAATATATAAGTAGTTTTTGACACTGAGAATGATAATGAAATTAGAATTTGGCTATCACAATTAGTTTAAAAGTTGTAACAATCCGAAATCAGCAATTTTATGCTAGTAAATAGCGAGTCTACACTACACCACCCGACTACAAATTTATAACTGTGCAAGAGGTCCATAATAGTTCAATAATAAATTTTAATTCTTCAAAACTGATAATTATTATTGTGTATTAGTTAAAGTTCCAATCACAATCGTTTTATTGAAGAAATGATTTATCGGTTCTTTAAAATTAAATACACCCGTCAAGAGAATCCTCCCCGAGGTGCGAAGAACACCCCGAAAAGTGAAGTACACACTTTTTTTATATATTAATTTTTATTAAACTTCCCACTTTAAATATTTCAATTAGATATCTAATGTGTACACAATAACCGATTTGGCATTTTATGAAATATCTTTTAGTACAGCAATCAAAATATCACTATCACCAATCTCAAAAAAGAAAAAAAAAATCCAATAGATCCCACATTGGACCACTAACAGTATTAAATTAATCTTATGAAAAGATTTTAACTACCAACAGAGAATTCAGCTTTAATTAAAAAAATTAACTTATACAAATAATAAAAGCGAGTTACATAAAATTAAAATATTTAAGAATAAAACAAAAACAATATATAGAATACATGAAATCAAATATAATTTATATGAAATAAAAACAAACATTTTACCTTTAGAACTCGCATTTCATCTTTAATACCAGTCATTTCATATCTATAAGTTGTCATGTCTTGTTGCATTTCATTTATTTTCTGTTGTTGTTTTTGTACTAACTCTCGCAATTCTTTTACACAGTTATGATCCTATTATATTTAAACAAAAGTATTATATTTAAAATCTCTTTAAATAAAATAAATACAAACCTTATGTTCATCTTTTGGTATAATTAAACCACATCCTTGTTCACATGGAAATGGTCTTTTAGGATTATATTCACATTCTGATAGATGTGAATCTAGTGTATCTAGTTTAACAACACTCTGACATCCATAAGTTGAATTTTCACAAAAAAGGTACAATCTAAAAAAGTAAAATAAAAGTGAAAAAATGATGATTTATTATTTAATTGTAATTTATTATTACAATGAACATGTTTTAAAATGTAAAACATACTTGGTTTATATAAAAAAAAAAAAAACAATCAAGTATTATACTTAATATTGTCGTCCGGCTGGCTTGTTTTTGTAATAATTGGAAAACTCATGCTCACGACTATAAAATAATTAATATAAAAATACGCACTACGAGACACCGCAATTGGGCGGCAAACGAAACTTATTGGCCAACAACTTGACAGCGCAAAATTGGAAATTGTCTTTCCGGTAAAAATAACGTCCAACAAATTCTGAAAGTTGTCCAACAATGTCCAACAAGTCTAGAAGAACAATTTTAGCACAAAAAACATGTGCCAACAAACAGTTACGCTGCTAGTGTGAACTTGGCAGCAAAAAATTGGAAATTGTCTTTCCGGTGAAAATAACGTCCAACAAATTCTAAAAGTTGTCCAACAAGTCTAGAAGAACATGTTTAGCACAAAAAACATATTCCAACAAACAGATGCGCTGCTGGTGTGAACTTGGCAGCGCAACTAGAAATTTTGATACTAGTAAAAATAATTTCCAACAAATTCCGAAATTTATCCAACACTGTCCAACAAATCGAGAAGAACATGTTTAGCACAAAAAACATGTTCTAACAATTGGTTGCGCTGCTGGCGTGAACTTGGCAGCGTAAAGTTTAAAATTGACCCCCCCTGCCAAAATAATGTCCAACAAATTTTATAAGTAGTCCAACAATGTCCAACAATGCTAATGTTGCGCTGCTAAGTTCACAGAGGTGTATAATTCAAATTTGTATCTGTTTTCAGAGGCGGACCGAAATTTTTTCTTCCAATATGCACACAAAAAAAACCCAATACCCCACTCTCCCTTTAATACACATTTAGCAAAGATGTTACCAGTAATCAAAAATGTTTAATCAACAGAACATGTTCTAATTTTAATCAATAGTAATAATTTCATACACAACTTTCATTTTGAAATTTTCTAGAGGTACCACTACTCTAAATCTATGCAATACACACGTGCGTAAAATTTATCTCCCTCATATCACCACTGTCTAATTTAGCAACTTTTTGGTTGATTCAGTAAAAACATGCAAGTGCATCAACTTCCAAGTCCGAGTCATAATCAACTTCATACTATACTATTGGATTCTAACTTAAGTAAACCAAATTGTTTTACAAATTAATTTTAAAATAAAAATCACAAACCTGTTTAGTAAATTTTTTAAAATTCTTGGCACAGGCCTTAGCTGAAGAACATTAACTGATAGTCTATCTACTGGACATGTTGATTGCCTAAGCAACCATTCGAGTATACAACCTTTACAAAATGCGTGTTCACATGCAGGTGCCTGAAAACATTAATAGTCCATAAAATATGATATCAAAACATATTATATGCATGCCAATAAATAGAAATTTCAATGTATCTTTTACACGAGGACAATACATAAAAATAACTTACTTGAACTGGGTCCTGCAATACTCCAGTACATATAGGACAAAAGAGTTCTTCATCAACTTCTCCGACAAACCTACTAATATCGAAACCCATAGTTGCATACAAAATCGTAGACTTACAAATTATTTAGCACAATTCATTAACAGAAGAAAAATGAATTTTCCAATATTCTACAAGATGTATAAAATGATAATAACCAAATGGAAATAAAACGAAAAATCATAATATTAATGTAATAATGTGTCTTTCAGAATTTAGATCATTGATTACAGAGTAAAAACAGACGTTGTTATCATTAGAAAGTCTTATATTCAGCACAGCTGAGAACATGAAAAATATACTCAGGTCCGGCAACTCGGCTACATTAATGGCAAATTGACAGAAATTTGAAAAGACATGCAGCGTCATCTATGAGCTCTAGAATGCAGCATTTTTAAAGCAACAAATGTTAATTTTTTTTTTTTTCTATTTCTGGAAACACTGTTTCGTAAAGAAATACTTTTCCAAAAGATTCAATCAGTATCGACAGTATCTCTATTCTCTATAGAACCAGAATTGTACTCACCCAGGTGGTATTTTAAATAGATCATTTTTCCAATTTCTCAATACTTTTTCCAAAAATGGGGAAAATCTGTCAAAAAATTGACAAAAAACGGTAAAATATGCAATTACCGAAATTTCCGTAAAATTGAAAATTACTTTTCGACATAACTTCTAAAATAATGCAGGTAGGAACTTGAAATTTGCACCAACCACTAAAAAAAGTTACGTGAACATTACATATAAATTTCAAAAAGATTTGATCAATTTTGAGTTAAGTACAGCATTTTGAAAATACGGGAAATTTCTCATTTTTATGTAACTTAATTTTTCATTTTTGATATATAAGACTTGAAATTTTAATATGATCTCATTAAACATTTATGTCTAATTGACATGAAAAAATCGTCAGCTTTTTTTTTCATACCTGTTTGAAGTTAGAATTTCGATGAAATTTGTTAGTTTTACCTAAAATTACGTACTTTAACATACATATATATATAAGAAAATTGGCCAAACCGATTATTTTGAAATTTGGTGCCTTGATAGAGAATTTCATTGCGAATAGTTTGGTGCAATAAAATTTCTTACGGACGAAGAATTAAATATTTTACAAGGGTTTGAATAAAAAAAAAATCGGAGAAAATACAGACAGATGTTACGAAATATATATAGATGGGTTTTAAATTGTTGCTGAAGGTTAATAATGTTTTATTGCATCTTATGTATTTTCGACACTGAATACGATGGTGTGAATTAAAATCCACGTCCAACAATGGTTTTCTAATTATTTTATTCTATTTTGAAAATTCAATATTTTCGGTGATTATACTTAATACTAATATTTGTATTTAATACGTAGAGTGTCGCAGTGTATGACGATCTGTTAAGACGCAATAGTGCCGGGGTTCGATAAATTAGTGAACTATACATCACCACTTAATGACCGTGGTCCGTGGACTCACTTTGTAAGCTGTATTAGGTTGAGAACCACAGTTCTAAAAATATTAAAAATGCTTAAGGTGAATTAACATGTATAAATTTCATGTGTATTTGAACTATTCTTGTCTAATTACCCCCCTTCAAATTCTAGTCTTGCATTCACCCCTGATGTGGACAAAATTCAGTATCAGAAACATATGGTAAGCATACTGATCGAAGAATATTTTGACCAAAAATGTGTTTCTATAAGATATAAAATAATAAACATCATTGTAGCTTCTTTACTAAATTTATAATCTTATAATTACTGTTAAAACATTAACCAGTATTGTTAACAATATGTTTAAGATAATATTAATAATGTAATCAATTATTTGATAAAAAAAATAGATTAGCGAATGCTTGTTTTGTACAATATAATAAAAAATAATAAAATTCCAACATTCAGAATAATGTGCTAAATATTATTGATGCAATTTAATTAATGGGCCTTTATCTATTTATATTAACTAATATAGAGGTATGACGAGACATAATTTTTTTTGATGCAGAGTCAAAAAACTTATGTTTACCTGCTATACATTATTATTATTTGTCTAATTTGTTATAATTAATAACTTTAAATACATTATAGCTAAACATAATAATAAAAAAACAATTGAATAGTGTGATCACAGAGTATATGTATAATAATTTTCATCTTAATCTGTTGTATTATATTATGAAATATTTCTTTACAAATTAAAAATATTAATAATAAAGAATTTGTTAACATTCAATTTAATTAGCTAAAACAATGAAATTGCACATAAAATATTTTTTTAAAAAATGTAGCTAATAACTATTTTAAAAATAGGTTGGTACAAAAACGTAAGACTACAAAAAAATTTAACATTATAAAATACAATTCATATTAATAGATTTAGATAATAATAAAATAAAATTAGATAAATACAGAAACACAAATTCTTTAGATATATTGTTTATATTATATCGTTGTTACAATAATGAATAACTAAGCAAAATGAAAATTTATATAGTGATCAATTTGAAAACAAAATCAAAACATAAATATAATTTGAAAGAAAAATAAATGTGATAAATAACAAACTATAACATATTTTGTAAATTTCTAAAATCTCATAAGTATTTATGATACATTTTTAACCAACAATATTCAAGTTATGATAAAGATATGTAAATAAATAATACAATTTAACAAAATCAATAAGTGTGCGTTAACCTACTCAAAACATTGATAAATATAATAAAAATAAATGCACAATTTTAAAATAAAAATAATTGCTTAAAACTATTTAAATACTAGCATAATAAGTTAATGTTTTAAATTTTTGTTGTACACTTTGAGCAACATGATTAATAAGAAGATTTCCTGTATATAATTGTATATATATTCATGGTGTCAGTATGATTTAACAAATGTAATAACTTTTATTCTATTAATAAATTTTAACTTTATTTTTAAAAATTATTGCATAAACACAAAATTATTATTAAATTTTGAAATTTGATTTAAAAAAATATATTGGTCCTTAAATCTCTAATAAAGGTTAATCTATTCATTTTCTAAAATTTTGAAAGTTTGCAAATAATTTAATAATATTGTTAAGTAAATTAAAATATCACCAATTAACTTCACAATATTACCATTATTAGATGACAAAATTATTAAACTATTGTAAACTTAAAAAAATTTTAGAAAATGAATAGATTAACCTTTATTAGAGATTTAAGCACCAATACTTTTCTAAACATCAAATACACAAAATGACTATTTAGTTTTTCATCTTAAACTGTAATATAAAATTTTAAATATGAAAATTAGGGTCATAAACAAATAAAATAAAAAAATTACATGTAATTACTGTAGTACAGTATGCTGTAATAATAATTAAAAATAAAAAAAACAATTTTTATTTTATTAATAGGACAAAAGTTATTAAATTTGTTAAATTGTACTGGGACATCCTATATATATATATATATATATATACAAAACTGTGATTACAGCTAGGTCTACTCATTAATTAAATGCATTATTTTGAACTTAGACTTGGCACAAATAATTTAAACAATTGTTTAATAAGGAAATTAGGATTGATGATTTAAATTATTTTCTTTTATTATAATTAAACATATAAATGTATTTCTTTTAATTATAAAAGTATTTTTCATTATAAAAAAAAAAAAATTAATAAAATAAAACTGTAAATCAGTGCCTTTTGCACTATACTCCATGGGATTAAGAAATTAAAATTTGGCCTCTTGTAGATTGCAAAACAATAAAAAAATTTTGTATCTGTTGACAGCATTCAAAACAAACTGCGACATGGTGAATTAAAAAAAAAAGTTGTCAGAGTTGTTTGAGTTTATTAATGTTGGACATTATTTCTTGTTTCAAAAGGTAGTCATTGAAATGAGTTTGTAGATAATTCTATAATACAGTAAAACCTCGTTAAGACACTCTCGAAGAGAAAATCGTTAAACCGCGTATTATGCGGGATAGCATTATAGGTGATATCCTGCCTAATATGCTCTTGAAGCATAATAAGTGATACTTCATCTACTATGCTCTTAAAACATTTTCAATGTGATAATAATTTTGGACATTTTTCTAACATTTTTTTTCTCTTTAAATATTTTTTCCTTTATTTATTAAATAAAAAAAAGAATTAAAGTAAAATAAAGTATAGGCAAGAAAGCCATGTCCTATACTTTATTTTCGCATCATGGATATTCTTTGTTCTATGGGTCAGATACTTTTGGTGAGTGCGTTGAAAATGATGACTATTATTATTCTTTAAATTATTAACTTCTTTCGTTCAGAATCGTCTTATTGATGAAATGATTTATCATTTCTTTAAAATTCCACAAACCCACTAAGAGTATCTGACTCGAAGAGCAAAGAACATCCGTGGTACGAAGTATGTAGGCTCTTGCCTTTACTATACTTTATATATATATATATATATATATATATATATTTTATTTATTTTATAATTTAAACCATATCATGATGTTAATAATAAAATATCAATTCCTTTGTCGATAATAGATAAATGTTTCAACTTATCGCTAAATTATCATATTAATTGGGTTTCTTCAATGTCAAAAGGTTTGAAAAGCCAGAAAATAGAGCATATTATGCGGTGGCTAATTAAGCGTGATTTTTTCAATGTTAAAAGTTATACAAGTACCTGGTACCTGAAAAGTCCCCGTATTAAGCGAGCGTCTTAATGAGGTTTTACTGTATTTGTCTATCATATTTTTGTATTGATTAACCAAAATATGCTAAGGTATTATTTAGTTTTTAACTTGTAACAATTTACTATAACCAATAAATTAATTGTTGTAATGTTATCTCGGATTTTTAAGATAAGCCATTTACACTATTTATTATTTTTGGAATAGGATGATTCAAAACTTAGCGTAAAACTACCATGTTAAAATAGCTTTGTGAAGAACCACGTGAATAAAATGAAAATAGATTAAATAAAAAAAATAATATTTTTAGTTAGAAACTTAAAAACCAATTAAAGTTAAGATAATAGTTAATAATAATTGATGATGTATTTTATTATTTCAGAAATAAATTGCAAGGGTTCTAAGTACATTAGACCAGTCTCGCTATAGGAACATTATAATAATAAAATAGTTTCGAACGTCAATAAAAAGGCCAAAAATAAATAAATAAATAAATTCTTATAATAATAATGGTAACAGTTAAGTTTGGTTTGATCCATAAGTACCAGCAGGAGGTCTGTACATTTGAGGTAAGGTGAAGTGTTGCAATCTATTAAATGCATATTTTCTGACACCGCAATTTTTATATGTGTTTTCTCTCCTACATCCCTCGCTGAAAGATATCATATTTTATCATATTTCATGAAATAATTTAAAAACTATATAATAAAATGTTATTTCTATTACCTTCTCATACAATCTAATGCTTGTTGAATTTCGTTTTCTGCTAGTCCATATTCTAAATTTAGGATTGAACACTGTTCTAATGTAACAGACATACCTGTTCGATCTTTAGCACTTTTACAACTAGTAAACCGTAATCCTAAAATTTTCACATTATTAAATTTTAAAATATTCAAAACCTATGACAAAACAAATGATCATTATTTAATTCAGAGGTTATAATTCACATTAACTTTTATTTTAAATAAAAACAAAAAATTTGAAAGTTAAAATTTAAATTTAAAACATAAATGAATTATAGAAAAAATATATAATAATTGAGGGTAATAGACTTGGCCTAGATGGGAAATTATTT
The DNA here is from genome assembly GCA_025469315.1 of Stegophylla sp. TES_Ste_2020. Lineage (NCBI taxonomy): Eukaryota > Metazoa > Arthropoda > Insecta > Hemiptera > Aphididae > Stegophylla > Stegophylla sp. TES_Ste_2020. The sequence continues at coordinate 28,581 of JAIPRM010000245.1, read as the reverse complement.
GGTTACTATATACAACATTTATGAAAAACGATAATTGATCAAATTATCTTAAAACAACATAAATTCACTGTAACATAATTAGTACTAATATTTATCGCAGTGGTTCCCAAACTTTTTACAATCGCAGCACATCAATATTAGTTGAAATATGTTACGGCACACTTTTGAAAATCATTGTCTACTCTAGAGGTATATGCCAATAAGGGGCTTATTCTTATTAACCCCATTGTCTGTATTATAAATATATATACTTTATACATATATTACAGAAATAAACATCATCGTAAAAACACTAGCTTCTTTGTTCCACTCAGAATCTAAGAGGCTTTTTTTGATTATTTTTGTGGTTCATCAAAATTTAAAAAATTTCTAAAATTGGTTGTACTATAAAAAGTCTGGGGCCTCTGCTTTAGTAGAAGCCTAGTATTTTATTTTCATGCCTTACCTTTTAAACGGCGACACACTTTAGCTGCTATTTGCAGTACTTCCACATTTTTACTCTTATTACTATGTATTGAATCTTTTAAATTACTCATCAGGTTTCCAATAGAAGTGCCTTGTCGTTCGCAATCATCATTACTGGACAAGTTAAGTTTACGATACCTCGAAAAAAACTCATTTAACCTTTCAAAATTGTCAATATTACTACGTTCTTGGGGTTTTGTATTTCCTAAGTTTTCTGCAATAGTAGCCATTTCATTAATACCTATATTGAAAAAAACCGGTGTGACTCGAAATGGAGCAATTTTTTTGGAAGGTAACAAGGACTGAATTATATCTGGAACAGGTAATAGAACACATAATGAATTTTTGGAACCTATGATATGTGGCATAATTTCATCCTTTGGATTTTCCCTAAAAATATAAATTATATCTACATGTGATACAGGTATAAAATTATTTTATATCAGTTTAATTACCTAACAGCCTGTGATAGCGGCAGCAATGTAAAGTTCACAGTAGCCAAATCTTCAATAGCAATTGCCATGTCACCCCACATGTCAATCTCATTACCATAGTAACTTAAAAGACATTCAAATGAAGCTAAACAACCAATTGAAGATAATACAAACAGGAATTCAGGTTCAAGCTTTTGACACCATAGTCTTGCCATCAAACCACTGACAAGAGCAGTTAACTAATAGGCAAAATAAAAATATATTATTTGTCTTTTTAATTATTTATTTTGTTTAATTACCGCTTGTGAAAAACAAACATGTCTTCGATAACGGACATTGCATGACCTTTCAGCAGATCGTTTATCTTCCTGTACTCTAAATACACTATGAGTAAGTCTAGCAGTTTTCAAAAGTCCATCCATAGCTTGACGTAACTTACGCATACTTGGCTTTAGTTCAGTAGGCCAGTCAGTCATAAGATTAAAATCAAGCCCTTCAGTAAACTTGTTTCTAGGTAAACTAGACATACATTGCTAATTTAAAATTTCTTACAAAACTTTAAAAAAAAACTTACCAGTTATTAATGATTGATTGCGCTTCATTATCATTTTTTACATCAGTAAGTTGACTAATTCTAGAATCTGAGCTCACATGTTGAACACTCATTGCCTACAAATTAAGATAAAATTAACAAAAAAAAAAAAATTACGCTTCTTATTTTCCCTAACTACTATTAAAATCTAGGGGGGTCACCTTCATTCTATATCTCCATCAACACAATCTCTTACATCATCTACACACATCTCACTAGTATATCACTCTCAATCATGACTATTATTTATTTATAAAATTAAACACAAAATCAATGCTAGCATAAACAAGTTAAAGTGCTAAAAGTGTTCCCCCAGCCCAATCAAAACTTGATAAATATAAATATTGAATTATTTTGTAATCTAAATTTTATAATACCAAAATTGTTATTTTTAGATTTTGAACTACAAAAAGAAGCTACGAGTTTTTACAATGATGTTCATTTTTTTCGATCAGCACCTTTTTGAAACTGGATTTACCTCTAGTTGCTACTTTAGAGAGATCATAAGTTTAAGATATAATCATAAGCTCAATTTTTAATTTTTTTTTTTTGTTTTTTTTTTTTTTATTAGAAAAAAACTACCCAAAACTTGATAAAAAAAAAATACTCAGAAACATATTTTTTAATCCAAACTTTATGAAAAATTAAACATAGATAAACAAAAATATGAGAAACATTTTGGTGCAAGAAAATTTTGAAAATGTGAAAAAAAAAAATTTTGCACATTTTTCTATTAGATAAAAAAAAGTAAAGTTAAGTATAGACAAAAAAGCTGAACATACTTCGCACTACAGATAATCTTCGCTTTTTGAGTCAGATACTCTTAGTGGGCGTGTTGAAAAATGACGACTATTAATATTTTTTTTATTACAGTAGACCTTCGATTATCCGGACTAATTAATGTCAAGGGTAGTCTGCATAAGCAAATATCCAGATGATTAGCATATGAAATATCAAGGTTATATAATTGTATGAATGTATTTATTATCAATATGCAAGTAATATAATTTGAAATTTGTAATAATAAACAAATAATTTTACTATAATATTCAACAAAAAAAAGAATAAGCTATAAATATAATAAATTTTAAATGATAAAAAGCCGGACATACTTCGCACGATGAGTGGTATTCTCTTGACGGGCGTATTAAGTTTTAAAGAAACGATAAATAATTTCTTCAATAAAACGATTCTGAACAAAGGAAGTTAATAATACAAGAAAAAAAAAAATGTTCAAAATTTTTTTTCACATTTTCAAAATTTTCTTGCGCCAAAATCTTTGTTATGGGGTTTTCTATCTATGTTTAAATTTTCATAAAATTTTGGGTAGTTTTTTCCAAAAACATTGAAGAATTGAGAAATTAAAAAAATGACCTCTCTAAAGTACAATCCAGAGGCGAATCGGGTTTTAAAAAGTTATTGATCGGAACTTTTGGACAAGTATTTCTATATGAAAAGTTGTACACAGAAAAAAAAAAATAAATAAACATCATTGTAAAAACACTAGCTTCTTCACTTCATTCAGAATCTAAAAGAAGCCAATTAGGCATATTATTAATTTAATTTTGTAAAAAATGTACGTGCGTGGAGGAATTACATTTTTTCCTCGTCTGATTAATTAGACGTTCGGTTGATTGGCATACGGATAATCGGAGTTTTACTGTATTAACTTCCTTTGTTCAGAATCTTCTTATTGAAGAAATAATTTATCTTTTATTAAAATTCTACACACCCACCAAGGGTATCTGATCCGAGGAGCAAAAAATATTTTTGGTGCGAAGTATGTCTGGCTTTGTTACTTTACTTTTACTAAATTAATTTGCGATATGAAAAGCTGAATAAAAATATAAATACTATCATCTCTTTTAAATAATTATTACTATGATAAAATATGTGTATAAAATAATTCTCAGAATACACCAAAGCAAGGATGGCAAATAGAATTTGACCAGTACGCCAAAATATGATAATTTACTGACATTTTTTCACTATTATCAATACATTGAATATTATTTAGTCTGTATGATCTAGTGTTGATTTATAATTATATTTTTACATATAAAAAATATTCACCTGATTTGTTGATGTTGTATTTGAATGAAAGTTTCGAGATCTTTGAGACCTAAGTCTCACTGCTGGACTATTACAACGGCCACACAAAAATTTAACCTTACTCACAAGGCACATAATACTAGCTTCAATATTTAGTTGAGTAAGTTCCCAAGGTTCAGGTTCTTCAGTTGGCTTATAATAGTTAGCAGATGGTGAATTGCACATGGATAAAGTATCTAAAAATTGACCAGTTTTCATACCATTGCTGTTTTCAATAACTGATAACTTTTCTTTTGAACCTAAATAGATAAGTTTTTGTTAATATTTAAAAAAAAAAAAAAACATCATATAAAATATCAACAAATATTTATTTATTTATATGTAAATATATTATAATTACATATATGTAATTTATATGTATACATTTATATGTAAACAAAAGATGTTAAAAATAGTATAAAATATAGACCTTATTCTTGACATTGTGAAAGTACCATAGGCACTATTAGAGAGGGGCTTGAGGAGGCTAAGTCCTCTTAAAACTATTCATAGTTTCCCCAAAATTTTTAAGAATTATATTAGGTTAATACCTTAGTAGAGTATAGACAAGAAAGCTAGACATACTTCACAAATGTATACACATCCACCAAGAGAATCTGACCCGAGGAGCAAACAATATTTGTGGTGCAAACTATGTCTAGCTTTCTTGTCTATACTTTACTTTATTATTATTATTATTTTTTATCTAGTAAATAAAGAAAAGGAAAAAATAATTAATGAGAAATAAAAGTGTTCTAAATGTTCAAAATTTTTTTCACATTTTCAAAATTTTCTAGAGCCAAAATGTTATTTTGTCATATTATTGTCTATCTATGATTAAATTTTAATAAAGTTTGGGTCAATAAATTATGGTTTCCAAAGTCTTTTATGTAAAATGTTGGGTAATTTTTCACCAACAAAATACCTGTGGTGCGAAGTATGTCTAGCTTTCTTGTCTATACTTATCTTATCTTTGCTTTACTATACTTTACTTCTCTTCTTTTCATCCCTCTCATTAAAACTTTTTAAGATAAACCCAGGGCATAACACATTATTATATTTATACAGGTTGTCCCAGTTATTTTTTTGTTAACACTTTTTTGTTTAGAAATACTTGTCCAAAAATGTCAATCAGTAACTTTTAATAGGTCCGAAATCATACACAGATGATAAAAATTAGAGAGTTAATTTTCTAAATTTCTCAATACTCTTTCTATGTTTTAAAGAAAACTACCCAAGAATTAGTAAAAAAACGCCAAAATATTGTAAAATTGGGATATACGTTAATTTATCACGTTTATATATTTATTTTATATTAATCAACATTTTCCTTCCCATTTAAACACAGACTTAGGACTATATACACATTTATTTTTTATGTATATAAGGTTAAAAATGTTGTCTTTTTTTAAAAAAAAAGAAATGTTGTTTCAGCATTCATTGCTACGCTACATGAATGACATTGAGCATCGCTTACTTCGCAAAACTTCCATAGCCTACTTCCCAAGCTCGTACCACAGTTCTCACGCTTCACGCTCTATTCAAATCGATATTATTCTTCGGCTTGCTATGTAAACATTTTGGCTTAATCAACTTATTGTGCAAGATAGGAATAATAACTAGGTATATACTAACAAATTTTTTTTTTCTTAAAAAGACAACATCTTTAACCATACCTACAAAAAATTAATGTCTAGATAGTTCTAAGTCTATTTTAAAATGGTGATTATATAATGTGTATATATATATATGATGAGTTGACCCGCAATGAATAGACGTGACACCATAAACTTTATCATATCCTGAATTTTCATCATTTCAATTTTAGTTTTTTAACATTACTTCAAAAATAATAAATCTAAAAAGTTGAAAATTTCACTATCTCTTAAAAACAGTCACCCGCATAACTCATAAAATTTTCAAAAAATATTTAAGCAATTTTGAGATAAATACAGAACTTTGAAAAAAATAGATATTTTCATTTTTTATAAGTTATTATTTCATAATATTTTAATGTTTGAATATTAAAATCTGAAAATGTAATACAAACATACTCATACATATTACTTATGGTTAGGGTCCGGATTTTTAGGCCATAAAAAAGTTAAAATATGATGCTAATATTCTCTATAAATTGTTTGAAATATTCTCTAAAAAATACAAAAAATCACAAAATATGCTTTAATATGAAAAAGAAAATAAATCTAATATAAAGTTTCAGAACTGGCAGTCGCCCACAGACAGAAACTCGCAATACAGATAGGAAAAGGCAAAAAGACTAGACAACTAGAATAATATATCATAATTTTTTTATATATTGTTTTAAAAGACAAATAACAAAAATATTATTTTTTTAAACATGGTGAAGTTCATGTTCAAAAATACCACATTTTTAGTTATTTTAGGTATGAGAAAACAATTTTTTTTTTATTAATTTTATAAAATTTAATTAAATAATAATATTAATAAAAAATTTAATTAGTTTATTTTACTATAAATGTACAAAATATTTTAAAATATGTCAAAAAAGCTAAATAATCTCTATCCTCCAATATATTCTCAAATAAGCAAAAAAAAAAATTTCATGAGTACTCTATATAGAATAAATTGTTCACATTTCTGACTTCCATAAAACTGCATGCACTGAATAACGATGTGCAAAAACCTAAAAATCCAGATTCCACTTATGGTACTCAAAAAATATCAAAAATCTTAAGACATTTCGAAAAATGACCCCTTTGAAGTTCCATCTAAAGGCAAATCCAGTTTCAAAAAATGGCTGGTCAAAACTTTTAGATAAGTATTTCCAAATGTAAAATTATTTACAGAAAAAATTGTTTGCCAAGTTAGTTTGCATGTTCACTTTCATGATTTTTAATTTTGGAGCATTTTTAACATCACACCTCTAGAATACAAACGGCATAGTAAAAAAAAAAAATCTTGGATTGAAAGAACTAAATATAATAATATAATACAATACAACAGTATCAACTGTAAATGTTAAGAGTCAAAAAGTACAGTTTTCATTTAAATAATGCAATTATTGTAAAACAAAATGAAAACTACAGTAAGTTCCAGTTAAACGAATACCGATTCAACGAAAAATTCCATTATAATGAAAGTCATAGAAGTTCCCTACCGAAAAGCTATTAAAACAATGTTAAATGAATCTCAATATAACGAAATGATTGATTTATAAGTATCCCGATATAACGAACTATTTTTAAAGGTTAAAATGCATGTACATGTGTAAATGTGTACATTTATGTATGTATTTTCCCTTCTTAATTTAATCTAAATATCTATTATAAAATTATTTATTTTTCACAAATTACAAATGTATTTACATTTGTTAAAATTGTCGATTATCTATAATAAAGTTTTTTTTTTCCACAAATTATTTACATTTGTTAAAATTGTCAATTATCTATAATAAAGTTTTTTTTCGCAATTTATTTACATTTGTATTACCTATTTATTTATTATTTACATATTTTTATTTGAATTACGTAATGTTTTTATTTTTTTTTTATTTGAATTTTCGAAATTTCGTTACAACAAAATTTCCGTTATAACGAAAACAAAATTCGGTCCCTTGGAGTTCGTTGTAACAGGAACTTACTGTATTTCATTGATTTATTAACTTTTAATTCATTTGATTGAACTTTATTATATTAAATTGTTTCAACATTATTTAACTGAATTAAAAAAGAAAACTAAATTAAAGTAAATATATGTAATACTATCAAGCAGTTCAGTCGAACTGCAAGCTAAGCTGAAAATCAGAACAAATGCGCCACACCTGTAATGTACAATGCTTAATATACTCTACACAACTTAAATAGAATTAAGTAGTATTAGTAATATTTAGAAGTATTTATAACAGCTAGAGAGGTAATATAAATGAAGATATTTTTATGAGTTTTTAGTACCTATACCTATAGCTGTTAAAGACAAAAAACAATATTCTGCGTTCATCTCAACCTAAGTTCTAAGAAAGCTAAAGTAGTCAATTTGAAGTAAAATTTCATCTTATCTTTCAAACGAGATAGAGAAAAAAATTACTTAATCAAATTTAATGAAATTTCGGGTAAGTTTTTGTTTTGTCAAACACTAGGGAATACGACAAAAAAAAACTTTTCGAAAACCTGTCTGAAATCTCTCCAAAACGGGCAAAGGGTTTTTTTTAAGATAAAATCTGTTTTCTGGCATAATTGATATACATATGCCAAATTTCAGGTCATTCCAACAATCACATAAGTCAGTAGCGCTCTTTAAAATTTATCAAAAATATGCTTATCATTCAAACAAGGTAGAGAAATAACTACTCAATGACATCTAATGAAATGTAGTACAAGTCTTTGGTTTGTAGGTGACTAGGGAACACAGAAAAAAAAAATAAAAAAATCTCAAATTTTTCCCAAAACTCTCCCTGAAGAGCTAAATGTGGCTATTTTGCAAAACTTTTTTCTCTGGTGTATTTTAAATACAAATATTAATTAATTAAATTCAAGTCACTTCAATAATCACAAAAGTCAGTAAGAATCTTTGAAAAATGGCAAAAATATGTAAAATATTAAAAAAAAAAAAGCTAGTTAAATCATAATAATTTCATCTAAAAGTGTTCCTTCGCCTCTTCATAAATATATTAAATTGTATGTATTAAATTCAAATTTAAACTTGAATACCAGAATTATTTTTTTCAACATCTTGGTCACTATCCATTTCACCCTTAGATTCTGGAAACACAATAAACTGTTGATGATCTTCAATATTATAGTCATCTTGTTCAACTTGACATTCTTTGTTATCAAACTTCAATAAATTTCTTAAACTTTTTGGACTCTCAGGTGTATACAGGTCTTCAGTATCTGGCGATTGTAAATTAAAATTGATTTGGCTAGCAATACGTTTAAATGGTGATACATGATAATTTGTAGAATGTTTCATAGATTCATTATTGTCATATGAAACTGGTGTTACTTTATGTTTCTCAATAAAGTTCAAAGCTTCTTCAACAAGCTTTGGATCCCAAAGACTAAGCAATATATGAGTCTGAAAATTATAAAATGTAAAAATTAATTAAACCATTAAATGCATTGTCTGAAAATACAGTGTACACAGAAATTGTTCAATGTTAAATAATATCAGCTATTTCAGTAAGCACCATAAGATGCTATAGGGCAGCGTTTATCAACCAGGGGGTTGCATAGCTCAAAAATAATAAAATGCTGATTTAAATGTACTTTTTTATTCAAAACTTTTTATCAAAAAAAAAAAAAAAATACTTAAAATAATAAGAATAAACGGTATTCCACCGCTAATAGAAATTCTCAACAACCCGAGACATTAAGTTTACCTACTTGTGACAAGTTTAAATTACTACACATGGTATTTATGAATTGATATTCAAAATGGTATGTCTATGTCCTATTTCATTTGGTTAATATAGGATATTTTTATTGTTCAAATTTGTACCTAATATAGATAGAGGTGGGGAGGGAGTGGTCGCGAGGTAAATGAACATATTTTTTACCTATTTTGGGGGTCGCGACACTAAAAACGTTAAGAAACGATGCTTAAGGAATATACTGTAATCTATACCTTGTAAAATTTCTCTATACAATGCACAGTGTACATTCAACAATTTAAAAATGCCAAGTAAATCAGCCTTGACTGTATGATCTTTTGGAGTTTATAAAATATATAAATATTGTTTATTTAATTACTTTAGATATCATGTCATCACAAATTGGTATCATTCCTGCAGTTTGTTTGACTTTGGCTAAATTTAATAAATTTTTCATTGCATCTACTACTTCACGCCTAAGAAGTTTAATAGCTTGAATAGCATCAAAAGCCATACTAATTTTACTGCTAATCATAGTATGATTATTCGTTTTGAGGGGAGCTTCTTTAAGTTGTTGTAGAAGTCTAAAAAAAGATACAACAAAATAAAATAAACAACCTATATCAGTACAATGCTGGGTAAAAACATACTTGATCAATCCTCCAGTTTTAGATTTATGTGAATGCGCAGTAAATGCACCCACAGTGATTGTATCATAAAATCCACTCTTCTTTAATGTGTCATTTTGAACCCAAATGCGTTGTAGATGTAAATTTATTGGAGCAAACTCCAAAGAGCGATCATTTTTACGTGAGCTTGGTTTAAAATGAACACCTACCCAAAATTTAATTTACTTAGTATAAAAATATAGTTCATAAACCATAACATAATTATTATTATGAGATTAATTAGTAGTAATTACGATATATCATAATAAGTAACCATAATGTACAAAATAATAATTTTAGTATATTATATAGCATCAATTTGTAAAAATTATAAATATTAATAAATAATTGTTATTTTTAAACACATAATTCATTTTTACATTTTTATGAAAGAAATTTGTACCAATTTGAACTATTAATTTACCTTTTTGATTTTCAAGGTTTTGTTTAGCTTGAGAATATAAATGTAATAGTTGCAAGTGTCTGTCGAGTAGTTCTACCTGTTTAGAGTGCCATGGCTCAGCCAATTCACCCATTCCTGATACTTCTTGTAAAAGTTCTTTTTCTTCAAGTATCCATATATTTCTATTGATAATACCAGGTTTTTAGATTCTGAGTGCAGTAAAGAAACTTATGAATTTACAATTATGTTAATTTTATTTTAATTTTTCTCCGGTCTGTAAACACTTTTTCGTATAGAAATATTGATCCAAGAGTCTCGATCAGTCACTTTTTGATTCAAGCATCGGTTCTAGATGGTACTTTACACTTAGCATTTCTCAAAATTCGCATTATTTCAAAGGATTTATACTTCACACCATTGTTGGACTCACCGACCCCCTAGTCCTCAGACCCCCTCCACCAATCACAACTGATCTTGACCCTGACCCAGGCTTCCCCAACCCTGACTCACCCTACCTATACCTAACATACACTGTAACCATGACATCTGTGGTAACATAGTAAGTATTGTTATGTTGTTATCACAGACTATGATATGAGAGGATTGGACACGACAAGGCAGGAGGGTAGCGAGGTATGGCCATGAATTGTTCCATTAGAACTAGAAGTCTAGAACACAATATTTCTGATTTCACTGATGTAGTAATAATATATTTAATATGTAGTCATAAATATCTATAATATCAGGGTCTATAGTGAATAGTGAATATTGGACACAGGCCACGTGGTGCATTGGTAGGTATTTAAATTAAACTGACAGTGGGAAAATACGGTATAATATTCAATATTATACTAATAATATAATATTCACTCCTATACAGCCCCTGTTGTAAGGTATGCGTAGTTGAGAAAAATCCTTAGAATGAGCCCTGCTGAAAATATACGTAAATTACTAAAATAACCTTTACTCTCATTACGGTTTTCAGTTTTTAATACAGTACACATTAACCACTTTATTCATTTACTTTAAATTTTAATACATTTAGAAACTGTGATGAAACAAGGCTTAATAGGTACATAATAACTTTGGTCGAATAGAACTTTCCCAGTACCCTCTCTTGAACTTTTAGATTATCATTGTCATATTTGAAAAAACTATTTTTATTCTTTTATATCATTCCGTAAATTTTTTTTTTTTTTTTTTAACAAGCATTACTTTGTTATTTTATTTTAAATGAAAAAAAAAAAAAAAAAAAAAAAATTAGAAACATTTGGTTAAATGTAATTAGTATTTTATATTTACTCATTACTCATATGGAGTATAATGAAGTTTGTACCTTGTAATCAGTGGTTAAAGTGAGAGGGCGGCGGAGGAGGACGGAGTCTCTCTTTTTATTTATAGTACAATCACAAGTGTCCCTTTTGAGTCAAATTCCAAAATTCCGGAGGTATGCTTTAATTTTGATCACTGAAGAGTGGAAAGCGTTAATATAAGAAATTTATTTAAATGGTCAAAATTTCAAAATTATTAAAAAAAAAAAAAATTGAAGAAGAACTTAAATTATTATGAAAAGTAAATGATAAGAATCTTATGATACGACCATGGTAATATAAGTACTTGGAGTACGGTCAACCATGATGTCTTGGAGTATTCAATAAACCATAGTCAACAATCTTTAACCGCGGTGATAAACTTATAAATAGGACTAGGATTTATATACATTGATATGTTTTTTTTAGAGCTTCTGATTACTGTTTTTGTCAGCAATGTTCACAAAACATTGCTGACAAAATCAGGCTCATCTGGAAATAAATTAATTAATTTGGAAAAAAAATTAATATTATTGCATATTTTAAGTACAAAAACATGAAAAATGCATGTTTTATGGAATATTTCATTACATGACATTTCATAGGTGTACAAAAATTCACAAATTTTCAATTTCTAGTTTATCAAGTTTTTAAATCACAATTTGCCTCTAGATGGTACTTTTTAGAAGTTGTTTTTCATAATTCTCAATAGTTTTTTAAAATTTGGAAAAATAATTCCCAAATTTGATGAAAAAAAGGTTCAACCGATCATTATGAAATTTGGTACATAGATGGAGAATTACACTGCGAATATTGTAGTGTAAGAAAACTTTTCACCGATGAATATTTAAAAATCCAAAATTACTATACATTTTTAATACTATAAATAAAAATAAACATGAATTCTTTGTTATTATTTAATAGCATTGGACTATCAATGGACATTTGAAAATTTTAGTGAATTTTATTTGTTGTATTATTTGAAAAAAAATTTAATTCTTTAAATAGGTAGCTCAAAACCCAAGTATTCCCATGAAAAGGCCAAAATGTCAAAAACAATAATTACAGAAAGGTTAATGAAAATAGATTTTTATCGCATTTTTCATTTTTATTAAGGTATTTAATACCTCACACACACTCATTAATTAATTAACATTTTGTTAACTTCAACTTTGTTGCCAATTATTATTATTAAATAGTAATTGAAGCTTCACTTAGAATCACTTTATTGAAGAAATAATTTATCGTTTCTTTAAAATTCAACATAGCTACTAAGAGTGTGCCACTCAAAGTGCGAAGAATACCTATGGTGCAAAGTATGTCTGGCTTTTTAAGCAAGAATTCACAAAAATTAAAATGACTGATGTTAATATTTATCTTGTCCAAATAAACTTTGGTATAGAATAAGGGGGAACTAATAGGGAATTATAGTCCAATTAAGTATATTTGCTTATTATGATCAATTAGTTTTTAGCCTTAAGGGAAGACAATTTGGTGTGACTCGGAAACACTTCTCATTTTAAGGAACTTATAGTCTTCCCTCCTAGTTTTTCCCACTTTAACCATTGCTTATAATTTATCATTGTAAACTTGTGAGCAATACTTTTTCTTTTGTGAATGAAGCAATTGCTCCTATATTATAATTGCCCCCTTGGTAAACATTTTTTAATGAACAATTGTTTTCATTCATACTCATTGTTTTAAGTTGTTTGATATTTATCATATCAAATTCAGTACCTATTATTAAAAAAAAAGTGTGTACTGTGTTCGTCGGGTGGGATACTCTTGACAGGTGTATTGAATTTTAAAGAAATAATAAATAATTTCTTCAATAAAACAATTATTGATTTTAAATTATTCACATAAACTTAACGAATACTCCATAAATAATTTTAAATTACAATAAAATATAAGCATCATAATAAAATAAAATGAAGCAGCTATTATTATCGTAAATCAACATTTATGCACTGTAACATAATTTTTACTGAAGTTTAATGTGGAGCATCTAGTCAGTCACGGTTAAAAAGTGCAAACAATTCAGATTACCGGGTCACTTTCGAAACCGGAACCATCACAATGCAGGACTAACACATTACCATCACGCCACACTAACTTTGTTAAACGTTATGTTGAAATAGTAGGTATTTAGTGTACCTAATAACCGAAAATATTGAATTTTCAAAACAGAATAAAATAATTAGAAAACTATTGTTGATTGTGGATTTAAATTCACACTAGTGTATTATAAGATGCAATAAACATTATTAACCAAGTGTTTATAAACTATAGATATACCATAATATCTGTCTGTATTTTCTCCGATTTTTTTTTTTCAGTCAAACCTTTGAAAAATGTTTTATTCTTTGTTCATTTGAAATTTTATTACAAAAAAATATTCGCAATGAAATTCTCTATTTAGGCATCAAATTTCAAAACAATAGGTTGGGCTAATTTTCTAATATGTACGTTAAAGTACTTAATTTTAGGTAAAACTAATGAATTTTGTTGAAATTTTAACTTCAAACAGGTATAGAAAAAAAAGTTGACTTACAATATTGGAAACTTTTTCAGATCAATCAGACATATATGTTATCATATTAAATTTTCAAAAAATAAAATAAATAAATATCATTGTAAAATCATAAGCATCTTCACTCCGTTCACAATTTAAAAATGTTTTTATTGATTGCTTTTAGAAGTTTTTTATTTCATTTATGTGTATGGTAAATAAATAAACGCTAGTGCTTCCATGTAATATGATGCTTTAGAGAACTTCAGTATTTTATTCGAAGGCTGAAGTTCCAACAACTTCTTGGTATCTAAACCTGTGATTTACATCACCTCTTGGCTAATATTGGATTCTTTTTTTCACAATGTAGAATAATTTTAAAGAGCACTATTCAGGACACTCAGGCTTACAATTTGAGTCTCTAATTACAAATGCTATTATTTTACTTAGTATTGAGGGAAATGGAATTTGTATTTCGTAAAGCAAAATCTGAATAGAAGTTAAGAAAAATACAGTAAAAATAATGTATTTTAGTCACTAATTGTGATAAAATGAAAATACTCTCCCCCCATTTACCTCAGATTCTATAAAACTTCATAACCAGAATAATAATGACGTATCCAGTCCTTCCATATCATAGTCAATGGTGATTATTGTATAATCACTGAATCTCAGCTCAGAATCGTTTTATCATTTCTTTAAAATTGAATATACCCACCAAGGATATTCCACCCAAAAAGTGAAGTATATCTATGGTGCAAAGTCTGTCCAGTCTTTTTTACACATGAATTTTATAAAAAAAATTAAATTAATACTTACAATAATTGCTGTGGTAAATAAAAACAAAGCTTGCTCTCAGCCATTATTTCATAAACAGAAATATCTCCCCTCAGACCTGAATGAAACCGATAAGTTGCAAATGATACATTATCAAATAATAAATACAAATAATTTTGTAATGGAACACGTAATCGGGATCCAAGTCTTGGAGGTAAAGATTGTGTTCTTCGATGATTTACCATCTACAACAACAATTATATCCTTTAAACTTATAGGCATATGTAATTATAAAATAACTTACTGAAAAGTTATGATTAGTATACATTAATGATTTACAAGGTGTCGATTCTGTACTCATGTTATTTCCAATCTGTTTGTCTGGTCGACAAATAGTCATAGTCACAAAACCAATAATTTTATCTATATCTGATCGTACACTTGGAGAGGATAAGGGTAAACGAACTCGCTGTCCATTGTTTCCTGAATGAGTAGTTTCTAATAACGAACTGAGAGTTGTTTCACAGTGTCCCATTTTTACAGCAGTTCCTGAAATACATTCTCGTACATCATAAACTGATACTCGAAATAAACAATCCTCAGTTAGTCCATCACTACATTGTAACCATATAGTTCTTAAGAAAGATGGATTACTGTTACCAGTAATCACTTCTGTGTTGGCATAGTTAATCCAAACATTTTCATTTGGTATAAAAATTGATACAACAATTGCTGGATTTGGAGAACGGCCATGGCCATCACATATTAGGTTATCACAAGAAAAACAAATTTCACATAATGGCGCCTTTGTTAGATCTGAAAAGAAAGTAAAGTAGGGTATAATTCAAAAAATATTTAGCTAATATATAAAGCCAAATATATACCCAATTTTGGTAGGTTTTTACGTAATCTCCACATATTAATGTCTAAATCAGGCTTTTGTTTCTTCTCTAATTGTCTTCTCAGATCCAATAGTCTTGCTCGCATGATTTCGTAGCTAGCTTGTTTAATCGCTTCTAGCCAAGAATCTCTTTCAGATTCTGTATGTGCAGCAATTTGTTGACAAATACCGTTTTCAAACACTATGAAGATTTATAGGTTTATATAATATTTTTTTATCAACGAATATATTTATTAGTTCATTATAAAACTTAATGTAAGTTTAATTTGAAAAAATAAATAATACCTATTTGAAAACTAAATGGACCCTCTGGTGGAGATTCTTCTAATTGCACAGAATAGTTTTGTAGAACAATAACACCTAATAAGTCTGATAGCTGATCATGAGACTTTAGATAAAATAGTAAATTTCCTCTCAAACGACACCATCGTTCAAAATTAGCTTTAAAATAAATATTAAAACATATATTAACATTATCAAAAATATTATTTTAACTAAAATTATAAGAAATTTATGAGTAATGAATACATGAATAATAAATATTTTAAAAACTCCAGTAAACAAGATGGCTACTGAAGACATATTTATAGAACAAAACATTTAAATATAGTTGCATTATAGAAAATAAATTTTAATGTACAAAAACTTCTGAACAATATATTTAATCATTTAAAGTAATTATATTTATCACTATAAATATTATTTACTTATTTTTATCAAAAGTTAGCCCTAACATGGGTTTACTAGTATTTATATTATCCAATTATGATTTATAATATTATATAAAAGGACAATTAATTTAAGAAATACTTTAAACACATAGTTTCTCAACCTTTTTAATGTCATGACCCCCAAAATAGGTAAAAAATATAGTAAATCACTACCCTCCTCTATCTATATTAGGTACAAATTTGAAAAATAAAAATATCTCATCATTATCCAAAGGAAATAGGGCTTAGGCATACCATTATGAATATCAATTTATAAATACCATGTATAGTAATTTAAACTTGTCACAGGTAGATTGTTGGGAATTTCCATTAGTGATGAAGATTTATTTTAAGCATTTTTTTTGTTCAATAAAGTTTTATATAAAAAGTTTAATTTAAATCAGTATTTTAATATTTTTGAGCTATGCAACCCCTAGCCAAAGTGATGGCGACCCTCAGGTTGAAAAAAACGCTGCTCTCACATTTTAATTTATACTTTCTTAAGTAAATACAATATAAGTATTCTTTAGGTACTTATTTAATATACATGAACTTGTTAAAAATAAATTATATATCTTCACCTGTAAAATAGCAAATATGAAATGCTTGTTATTTTAGTTTGCTAAATTATTATTTTTATTTGTTAATAATATTATCTATATTATATTCAAAACTATAGGAAAATAATAACATTTAACTTTGATATAAAAAGTTATAAACATGCATAAACAGGAATAAAATGTCAAAGATTATTATAATAAAAAACTGTTAGGTTGACCAGTAATGGGTTGCATAGGAATATAATATCATGCAATAACACAAGTTTCATGCTAATAATTATTGAACAATACAACATGTAATCTGATTATCAAATAAATGTTAGCAAAACTAGACAATATTAAATAATAAATTCACCTTCCCCCCCTCCACACAAAAAAAAAACTGAATTTTTGACCATTAAATACTATAATTTTACATTTATCCAATAATATAAATATTATGTGCACATATTTGACTAAATCATTATTCAAGCCATATTTTAAAAATATATATTATTTTAGTTCTTTTTTTCAACAAAACATTATAGCATTCCAGATTTACCACAATCACATAATCAAGTGGTTGCCTATAGGTTAAGAACTTTATTAATTTAAATTATTTTTACACACCGAGTCACCTATATTAATAAGAAGAAAGAAAGTAAGACATACTTCGCATCATGGTTATTCTTCGCTCCTCGAGTGGGACTTGACGTGTGTTAAATTTTAAAGAAACAATAAAAAATTTCTTCAGTTAAACAATTCTAAGTAAAGCTTCAATTTAAGTAAGACAATTACTTATAAATTTAGTAATATTACAAATATTATTTTTTGCTCAGCCAATTTTACATCTAATTAATAACTGAGAAGAGGAAAAATAATTTTTTTCACGTGTTAAAAATTATACCTATATCACATGTTAAAAGTATTACATATACTTAAATTTTCATAAAGTTTGAATAAAAAAAAGTTTTAAAGACATTTTTGCCAAATTTTAGAGAAACTATAAAATTTTTTGAAAAATAACCTCCCAGAAGTACCATAAGGAGACAAATTTTAAATCAAAAAGTTACTGGTTGAAACTTTTGGACAAGTATATCTATATGGTTTTCATATAGATATACACGTTTTGTGTACATGTAAAAAGCCAGACATACTTCGCACAATGATTATTCTTCATTCCTTGGGTGGAATGCTCTTAGTAAGTATATTGAATTTTTAAAAGAAACGATAAATAATTTCTTCAATAAGACAATTCTAAGCAGAGCTTCAGTTTATTTAAGACAATTGCACTTAAAAATTATAAAGTTTGTTAATATATGGAAAAAAAATATTTTTTATTCAGCCAGTTTTATATTCATTTATTAACTGAAAAAAGGAAAATAAAATTTTTATGAGTATGAGTTAGAAAAATAAAATTTTCACTTACTAATAGTGTTCTTGCACTTCCTAAATATTACTCATAATATTATCTATCTATGTTTAAATTTTTATAAAGTTTGGATAGAAAAAAAAAAATTTAAAGGAGTTTTTTTTTTTTTTAAATTTAAAGTTCCTAGTTTTTTCTTAATTTTAGAAAAAACTATTGAAAATTTCGAAAATAACCTCTTAAAACTACCACCTAGAGGCAAATTTTGTTTCAAAAAATTACTGGTCAAAACCATTTATTACCTCAAAAATTATGAGGTAATAAATGTCTTAATAAAAATGAAAAATTCAATAAAAATCAATTTTTATAAACTAATAAATGGTCAATCTCTCAGTAATTAGTGTAATTGGCATTTTGGTTTTTTTATGGGAATCCCTGGGTTTTGAGCTATTTATAGAATTAACTTTTTTCTAATAATAGGTACATCAATTAATAAAATTCACTAAATTTTTTCAAATGTCCAGAAATAGTCCAATATCATTAATTAGAAACAAAATAATTCATGTTTATTTTTATTTATAGTATTTAATATTTATAGCAATTTTTTAGATTTTTTTTTCAATAAAAAATTTGTCCGTGAAAAATTTACTTACACCAAAATATTTGCAGTGTAATTCTCCATCTATATGTTTATAATGATCAGTTGAACCAATTATTATTTATATGTATTTAAGTGGGTAATTTTAAGTAAAAATAATGGATTCTGTCAAAATTCCAAGTTGAAACAGTTATGAAACAAAAACATGAATAACCATTTTCAAAATGTTTTCAGTATCGTTAGAAATACATATAAGTATGTTTGTATTAAATTTTCAGCTCTTAATATCCATATATTAAAATTTTATTAATTAAAAACGAGAAATTTCCATAATTTTCAAAATGCTGTACTTATCTCAAAATTGGTTAAATGATACGCGACTATTTTTAGTAGTTGGTGAAAGTTTCAACTTTTTAACTCCATTATTTTGGAAGTTATATATATAAAAAAAAAAGAATTTACGAAAATTCAGGTTATGCCATTTTTTGGGTAGTTGAAGCATGCGCTTAGAAAAAGTATTGAGAATTTTGAAAAATGACCTCTTAAAAGCACCAACTAGACAACATTTCCAATCTATGGTTACTAATCTTAACTTTTGGACTAAGTAAACTAGAAAAAGTATTTCCATATATATGAAAAAAAAAACACACATTTGTAAAACCAATACACTCATAGCTATCGCTCAGAATCTAATAAACATTGTAAAAACACGAGCTCCTTTGTTCTACTCAGAATCTAAAAATGAGTTATGTAAGTAAGACAAACCAATAGATTCTATTTTAAATATCAATTTTAGACAAAATTTACTTTTCTAGGATAAAAGTAGAAAATAGGTCGACTTTAGTGAAATTTAATATTCAGCACCTTTTTGTAAATAACTCAATCATGTAAAGGTGTAACATAACTATGTAAAGAAAAATTCAGAGTCTTCCTATTAGATTTCACTGTTTTTTAATCATTAAATTCAAAATTACTCATTACACAACAGTATGGATTGCAAATATTCAATAAATGTTTTTCCTAAATACTTTGTGATGAAAAGGGGGCTATTAATTGCATATATTCAAATCACTTGAACAATGATTAAATTATCATTCTGTATAAGTAGTTATTTTTAATTTATTTAAATATTTTACACAACTTCTAAAATTATGAGTTTAATAAAATAAAATATAAAGATTCAGCTTTATCTGAAGCTATCGTATTCTAACTTATACACACTATTCAAAGGTTATTTTGCAACACTGAATATTAAATTGGCTTGAATAAGATACATAAGTTAAATTAATGTTCTATTGTACAATAACTACTTAATATCTTTCACATTTAAGTTAAATATTGTTTAATTACTTAAATATTTAAAAAACGTATAATCATATACCTTTTTGTAATCCGCCATAACAGTTCAGATCTCTTAGTCGTTCTCGTTTTTTGCTTCTTTTTGAGTCTCTTTCTGAAATTGTTTAAATAAATCTAATAGTCTAAAAATCTATTTCAGCAAATAAAAAAAAGACCAATTTCTCAACAAAAACATAAATTCAAAATGCATTAATTTAGCTATGCAATAATATCAAAATTATCAAAATCCAAACAAAAAGGTTTTTTTTTTAATTCTAAGAATTTTTTCTTTTAAAAATTATAAAACCATACAATTTTATTTAAACTTTTCTGTAGATAGTTCAATCTCAATAATAGATGTTTCATCAATATTTTTACTCAAATGCATTTTTTAAATAATTGTTAATTTAATTTATTATGAATACTGATGGACAGTAGTTTCCAAAAAATATTTAAAAACTGTTTATAAATAATTAGTCGTATGCTACCTACAAATACTATTTTGGATTTTTATTTCGTAACAGAGGGGTTTTCACAAAACTATTATATTTAATTAAAAATGTATTTAAATGTATTCTACATAAATCTCAAGTTTAAAGAGGATGATGCAAACCAAAATGGCCAGAAATGCTTTGTTCTGAAGTGATTGGAGGTAAAGCGAAACTGAGCCTCTACCAAATTAAGATTATGTTGTGTTCTAAAACTAAGTTTAACGAAAAACCCATTGCCTACCAACGTGGTCTTTCACAGAAAATCAAGATATACATATTAATTTGAATACTGAGCTCATAGCACTAGGAGTGCGACATGAGCTTTCAAAGCAAGCATGGAAAATTTTGCGAAGTGAACAAAAAGAAGGAAATGGAGAGCGAAGCAATGCTCAATGTCTTATAAATATGTCCCCTAATATTACGTTGTGTAACGAACACTTAAGATTACAAATATATTCAAGCGTAGATGTAATTTTTTATGTAGACAGCATACAACACCATTTAATCATGTATAGATAGCACAGGACACTGCTATCAAAATACTTAATTAGATTTAATTTGCAATTTTTCACAATTTTTTATCAAAATTAAAATTATTATAAAAAGTGACTGCAAATGTATCAATAATAGGTAGATAAAATGTCCTGTTGACATGACAATTTATAAAAAAAATTTTAAGTACTTGAAATAAATTTGACTGGGTATCTATTATTTTTTATATTGTTGGTTATTAACAAACAAGCTTAACCCATTAACACAAAAAAGTAAAGTTGCTTACTACAAATTGCATATAAAAATTTGAATGACGTAATTATCCAATAGTGACACATCTGCAATGTTCTAAAAAAAATGTTATCTAAAATTATTCAAAACAATTAAATTACAATAATAGCTATATTATTATTATTTAAACAAAGATAATAAAGAATAATTTATATTGTGATAAACTGTTATATCTTATTTAATTAATGAATTGTTGTTTATTATTATAAATATTGAACTTGTTTGTTTACAATAATATTATACTCTACCTTAACAGATATAACATGAAATTAATCAATGTACCTAATAACTTATTTATAGCAACCTTGGTATTGACTTTTTTTCACTTAATAAATCCACATTTATATGGTTAATGTTATTTAAGTAATAATTAGATATGTTATTTTCAATTGATGTTATGCATTAACAGTATCATTCTTGTTATTTTTAAACAGGCTAAAATGTTTATACAGACACAATGTTATGGTACAAATTTATACATAAGTATTAACAACGCCAATCCAGACATTAATGTAAATATATTATACTAAAATGTATCATGCAAAATTCTAAATAGATAAATGTCGAAAACAAATACAATGTTTACATTCAATCATGCCAAGCTGATGTAATCTATGTCAATATTAGACTAAGGTAGTTTCTCAAAATTTTCTAGAGGGCAATGCACAATAGTCCTTAAGTCTGTACTGATTCAATATTTAAAGAAAATAAATTGTTTGTAAATGCGTTTCAAAATCTTTAACACCTGACTCATCTATAAATAACATTAGTAAGAGCACTCACTCTCAGTCCTTCTGAAAAAACCCTCCTGGCGTTCGCGCACAAACAATAGACCTTCCTTGTCAAATTTATTGGATGGCTGTTGTGCCAGCGTGATCATTTCCTGCTTGTTGAAACGCATATTTCATCGGGCGGACCTGATGAGCATTCAATAAGTGAAATGTTGAGTTTCAAATGTCTTGCGCGTGACACATTGAGTTCAGTCGTTCAGGAAACATTGCATTATACACTCACCGTCAGACTCGTTTGTTGTACGTCAGAAAAGCCGTACAATCGTAGTCGAAATCCGAATACGCACTGCATACGGGGTCGTGAAAGCGTCGTAAACGCAAGTACAATCTTAGGTAAAGACGTTACATGGAAAAGAACCTAATTCCGAACTGGAACCCATCGAAAACAGCCACAGAGGTGTTTACGGGAAACTGTCGTCTTGTGATTTTTGACATAGGAAAGAAAAAAAGGACTACTAGAATAAAGTTGTTTGTTTTCTTTTGGATGTTTTTCCACCATTCATTTAATTCATTTCGTAATCGTTATGATAACTGAAGAAATTGTTGATAAGAAAAAATATATATATATATCTGTGTAAGAAAATAACAAACATGATCATGGATATATCAGGTCGGGGGCAGTTGACCAAAAATGATAAGAGTATCGGCCGAAAAAAAATCATGACGAATCTGTTGCCAACTTCGGATTATCAAAAATGTAAAAATTACAATTTTTTTTATTCCTTCACAGGAATAGTTTCCGTTGGTTTAAAATAATGCAACAGTTATAATATATGTTTCATTATTATTTGAAAATTACGATTTAAACGAGTGAAGAATGTATATTAACAATATGTAGTAGTATGGTTGTACAAAACTCAAATGAAATCATAAGCGTCAGTAAAGGGTATGTTTGATATCTCAAAAAATTTTCATGAGTATCAAGGATATCGTTTCGATACCCCAAGAAAATACTTAATAATTTCGGTAGGTAGTTTAGATTTTTTGAAATGTGAATTTATGAAAAATGAGGAAAAAAGTGAGTAGGCCTGGGCCTACCTACTGGCTACGTCTCTGTAGCCGTAACATACATTTTTAATTAATTTTGAATTGTAGTGGGATGATCACAAAAAAAAAAAAAATTAAAATAACTTACAAAACATGTAAAGTTTATTATAAAAAGACAACACTTTATAATTGTACATTTTTAACATTTTCAATGACTTAAATTTTAATTTTTCATTAAATTATAATATATAAATATTTATTATTATTATTATTATATTAATAAATATTTAAGAATTTGAAATTTCATAACTGGAAAGATATGAAATTAACAAAATATATAGTAAGTTTATTAATGATTAAACTTTCAATATCTACGGAATTGTTTTTTGAATCTTTCATAATGGAAATCATCTGTGGCATTATCTTTTTTCTTTCTTTTATCATTATTTTTGTCATCATTTTTGTTTTCTGAATAGTCTTGTTTGATTGCAGGTTGTTGTTTATAATTCCTTTTCCCATCTGGACCAACTACTTCTATATTAACTGAAATTAAATAATATAAAATGTAAAACTAAAACTTTAACATAAAAATTAAAAATGAACACACATCTATTATGTTGTACAAAATTTACTGCCATGTTAGTGGGTACAAACTGTGATGGACCATCTTTCTTATTGCGCTTATCACGAATTAATTTCATTTTAGCTTCTTCTGTAGCTTCAATGTTTTTTATTTTTGCACTAGTAATTAAATAAAAAAAAAAGTATATATAATATATTATTATTAGTCATATTACATTTAAAAATATTATTTTTTTTCATAATTATATATACTGTATAGTTTAACTTTCGAATCACACCATTCTTACATTCTTACTCTATGAATCACACATATAATAGCTAAAATTATCTGTGTAGAGTATGGTGACCATACGTCCTGTTTTATACAGGATTGTCCTTTATTTCGGCTCTGTGTCCTGTTGTCCTGACAAACTTTTCTCAGGACGCTTTTTGTCCCGTAATTTCAAGTCTGTCCCATATTAATCCCGTTTTTCACTTACTGTTGATTTAAAATTTTTGAAATATTTGAAATGAAGTTATTGAATAAAATAATTGTAAGAATTTAGAAATCTTTAGGATACCATTAGATCAATTATAATTGTGTGAAGTGAATTAACAAGTTTTTTTTTAGAAAGTAAAGTATACAAAATATGCACGAATAAAGAATTTGAAGAAATTTTAAAAAAGTATCAATTTAGTTTCATTATGTTGTTTTATATTTTTCAAAATAATGTTTTTATGTGCTTAAATTTAATCCATAATAGATAGTTTAAAAATTATACTTTTGTCACGATTCAAAAACATAAATATATATATACATAATATGTAATAAATACTTATTTATTTAAAAATATTATGAAAAATATTTTTCTCCTGTATTTTATTTTTGTAAATATGGTCACCCTAGTGTAGAGATACGCATCTAACAATCATAAACTAAAATGTATTTTGCAGGTCAATAAAAAATTTAATATTCATAAAGTACTTGATTTGTTACAAAAAAACTCAAAATATAATTATTTTTATCAGTTCACATTTTCAGATAATTAGAATATAAAATATTTAATGAAATTATTATTATGAGTAATTAAATATACTCTAATATATTTTATACATAGATAAATGTTACCATATAATCATGAATACATTTGATACTTAACCATGAATGATTCAATTTCATTATTTTTATACATCTACTAATATTATTATTAATGTATATGAAATGTTAGTTAATCAATCATATATTAATAATTTAAAAATTAAAATGTATATTCATTAATTATTATTATTAAGTTTTAATCAGCCTGCAACTTGCTAATTTCTGACCACTGATTATATTTATTGTTTTAATAAAAGAATTTGAAGAATACATGAAAACATGATAAAACATAAGAGTACAATTAGAGTACAATTTGTTATTATTGAGCAACTTACTCAATTCCTAAATCAACTTCAGGTATACCACTTAACATTTGATTTGACAACATTTCTTCAGATCTATGAGTAGTTGAGTTTCTTAAATGTGATGGAACAGCTTGTAAAGCTGCTAGTTCCGGTGGACAATAATTTGATTTATTTGGACTAACATTATCATTATCTTTATCTATTGTTCGGCCAGTACGTACTGCTACTTGTTCATCAATATATTTCATCCTAAAATATTTAAATTTAGTTCAATACGAACAATACAAATTAAATTATAAAGTAATATTTTTACATTTCTTCATCTTCATCTCGCTTATTAGTTTCAGCTGAAAATTGAGTTCCTATTCCAGTATCATAAGCATCATCAACTTGAGTCACTTGTCCAGTTTTTAAAGCATTCATGTTTATTAATCCACCAGTTTTCACTTTGAATGGATCAATCTAAGTCAGATAAACATAAACATATATTATAATTATTACAATGTTATTTATTAGTAGATAGTATTGCAGTGAATCATCTATCATAAGTCACTATTCAAAAGCAAATATTAATTAAATAATAGGCATATTTTAACATAAAAATGTGCTTGTTATTGAAAAATTCTCTTTCATTAGCAAGCACCTTTGTAACTTAGAGAAATTTTCATTCTCCATGAATGTCCATTATATAAGTTTAACAGAAATATCAGTGTTAAATTAGAACTAAATGTCGTCCTTAATTATTTATATTGCTAAACAAATAATATTGGCGTGTAATTAAATAACTTTTCTTTATAAAAGCATTTAATTGCAGGATGATAAAGAAAATATTTTTCTTTATTTTCATAATAATACAGCTAGACAGGACTTAAACAGTAGAGTTGGATAAAAAATGTTACCATTAATTTTTCTTCTTCTTGAGAAAGTTTTTCTCCTAACGCTAGACTAACGATATTAACACCATGGGGCCTGTCGCGAAGTTTTTGCATAGTTTTCATTTCTTCAAGTTTACCCCTACAAAATGTTATTCATAATATTATTTATGTTGACTTTTTTTTTTCTTATAATTAATATTTACAGTATGTTTGTTTCATCATCTTGGTCATCATCATCTATTCTTTTTCTTAATGACCGCTTATTTTTTTTAAATATAACTTTTGGTTCTGAACTGAAAATTAAATAAAAAAAACACAATTTTATATTAAATTAATAGGTACAACATAGGTACTAATATGTACATATATTTAATTAATATTTAGTCAGATATTCAACATAATTATATACAATTCTAAACTAGATTCAAATCATTAAAAATTATAAAATAAACTAATGGTTTCCTTAATTGAAAAAAATAATGGAATAACGAGTATTGTCTAATTTTAAACTACCTACATTTATTTATAGAGGACAAAAATAATCATTCATTAAAATATTTATTTTAGATTCTGAATGAAGTGAAGAAGCTAGTGTTTTTACAATTATGTTTATTTTTTTTTTCTGTGTACAACTTTTTGTATAGAAATACTTATCCAAAAGTTTCGATCAATAACTTTTTGAAACCGGATTTGCCTCTAGATTGTACTCTCTACTAGAGAGGTCATTTTTTGAATTTCTCAATTCTTCAATTTTTTTTTGGAAAAAACTACCCAAAATTTGACAAAAACGACTCGGAAACCATCATTTTTAGATCCAA
>JAIPRM010000244.1:25771-67284 GCA_025469315.1 Stegophylla sp. TES_Ste_2020 | reverse complement strand
CCTTTGTTCAGAATCGTTTTACTGAAGAAATGATTTATCGTTTCTTTAAAATTTAATACGCCCGTCAAGAGAATACCACCCGTCGTGCGAAGTACACCCATCGTGCGAAGTATGTCCGGCTTTTTATAATTAGCACCACCCTGCCGGGTCGTTGGATAATAATATGTTTTAAATAGTTTAAATTATATGTAAATTTATCAATGACAATAATTATTATTATTACCTATTAAATGATATTTAAGTTCTTCGGATCACGGAAAGATATATGTATATATTTGTATTGAAAATGTTTGAAGTCGATAAATTAATTAATTTATGACAAACAATATTGATTTATTACGTAGTATCGTATTTTTGAGATAAGGTATAATAATTAAGAATTTTTCCTTATTATAATTAATAACTATATTAAAATATCATTAAATTAGACTAGGTAACTGTTATACATTACACTCTTTTGAGAAATAAAAAAAAAAATAAGAACGAAAAACCTTATATAAGTTAAATTACATTTATTTGATAATAAAATAACAAAAACTTCGGAGTTGTGTTCTATAAACTTTCTTTTTTTTATCTTTTTAATAGTTTCTAACAGTAATATTCAGAATCAGAAACATGTGTTCATTTTTTTTTTTTTTTTTTAAATAGTAAGAACTGTTTCACCACTGACAACTTTTCTCAGTCCTTATTAATCGTAAAACTACCAAAATTTCACTACGCATTAAGAACAACTTGTTCTGTGCCGTAGCGTTTTTATTTTTTTCATTATACAACTCAAAATTTTTTTTTATGATTAAACGATCAAACATAAAATATTAAAAGTTTACAAATAAATAACTTCAAATAGATTTATGTGGTAAAAAAAAAATAACAATGCTACGACTCAAATAAATTGCTCCTAAGTATGTGTTGTGAAATTTTGATTATTCTACGGTCAATATTATTATCGCTCGCGAAACAGATTCTACGACAGAATTACAAGTGATAGGACGGACTCTTAAGTATCTCTGAACACAGTTATCTTTCTTTACTGACTTCTTGTACGCATCAGTTACGCAACTAAGAGGGATCGATGGTTGTGTTTGTACCGAATATTAACTCGAAAAGGGACTTATATAGACCATAGACTATTTCTGAAGTTCACAGAAGGGGGAAAGAACTTCATTGTAAAATCATAAGCTTTTACAATCCACTCAGAATTTGTATGTTGACCTTTGCGTTTATTTTCATAACAATTATTAAAGGCATTATATTATTTTGTTGTATTTTATTTCAAAATTCGTTCTTCTTTTATGCTACATCGTTAATCGCAAAGAAAAGATAATATTTGTCAATAAATACTAGGTCTTGTCATCACACTGAATTATGACCACTGACCAGCAAGTTCAGAGTCATGCTTTGAATTTTAACACTAATTGAATGGTTTTTTTTATTGTTTTGATTCATGGTTTATTTTTTTTTTTCTTATGTGGCAACACTCATCTCGGAGTCATTCATAGAACCGATTTTCTATACCAATGCCTCCTTCATGTAGTGTCTATGATATTTATGGACTGGGCTGAGCGAAGCGAAAGAAATACGCGCAGAAACGAAATAATTATTTATGGACACTGGACAAGTAGGCACCTAAACATTAAGCACTATATAGTTGCACCGTTTCGACTGTGGTAGATGACGTAATTAATGAATTTTGTAATTGCGTCTTGTAGATAGCATACGACACCAAATATTTGTTCGTTAATAGCATAGGACACGTGTCGTAACGCCATTGGTACGTTTTGTGGTATATTTGATATTTGTCTTTCCACAATTGGCCATAATATAATAACCAAATATTATAAACGTATATAGTTTTGGTGCAAGAAAATGTAATTTAATATGCGAGTATTTTTTTCAAATTTTTTATTCGAACAATAATTTCTCATCAAAAATTCGTTTCTCCTTTTATTAGTTACCATAATAGTATCATTATAATACTGGCCGAGTAAAAAATAATTTATTTTGACTTTATAATTTTTAAGTAAAACTGTCTTATAACGTAAACTGAGGTTCCATTCAAAATCTTTTTATTGAAGAAATGATTTATTGTAAAATTTAAAAATTTAATACGCCCACCAAATCCTACCAGAGGAGCGAAGAATACCAAGGTACAATCGTGCAGAGTATGTGTCCGAGCTTTTTATTATTATAATAAAACAATAATATTATCATTTGATTTAGACATTATTATTACTATACCTATATCAATTATCAATATTTTAAAAAAATTACAAAAAAAATTAATTTTTGAAATAACTTTAAAATAAGGTACATTTGAGACGGATCATCAGGAATATGGGACAAAAGTGTTATTTTGGACCTTATGTCGAGACACCGAGTCGCTTCATTCGAATTCGGGATAATCCCGTAAAATACGGGATTATCGCGTATAGGGGAGTGACTAATCATTTTTTTATAATATGCTGAATATTTAGGAAAAGATAACATAGAAAATATGTAAAATACATTGTATTAAATTTCCAACTCGTAATATCAATAATTTCAAATATTTATTAGATAAAAACTTACAAGGAACTAGATATATTTCGAAAGTTCTATATTTGACCCTAAAAAGTGGTTAATTTTTTTTTTTTTTTAATGTTTTGCTAAGATAATCTGTAACACACTGTTGTCTATTGTTGATCTTGGAAGAAAATTTCAAGTTCCTAGTACTTTTAGATTTGGAGTTCCGACTAAATTACTAAAATTGATTTCATGAAAATCTAGTTTGCGGCATATTTTACCGTTTTTACTAAATTTTTTAGTAGTTTTCCCAGGTGCAAACAAGATCCTCTATCGGAAACTACACTAAGAGTAGTGATCCAAGCACTTTTCTATTATAATTTTTATGTGTTTTTTGATCCATATTAATTTTATCCTTGTTTTTAAAAATTGTTTGCCGTGAAAAATCCAAGGAAAAATCAATAATACAGTCTAACACGATATTTTAAGTTCATTAAATTTAATCAAATTTCAGTGCAGTGTTATTGTAAATCGGTTTCTATTGTTGATATTTGTAGATAACGATTTAAAAATAGTGATTGGATTCACTAAAACTAACATTCATTTACATACTTACACACTTGTACCAAATACTATAAACGATTTATCGTTTATAGGATATTTGCTTGTACTGCTGGTTTGACATTGACACAACATGAGTATTAAGTTGTCAATGATTTGCTCCTTGGTTAATAGTCCAGTTCTGGCATAGACCGTTTTTACTCAAATTTATCATAGTTTCGGTAAAATATTAAAATATAGAATGGTAGTTTAGAAAGGTGAATTTTGAAATTAGATATCAATAGTCTTTCCAAAAACTACGATAAATTTGAGTAAATAAAGACTATTGTTATGTATGTATAATTTCAAAATTCAACTTTCTAAACTACCATTCTATATCTTAATATTCTGCCGAAAACCTATACCTACATGTACTGATCCAAGAACGGATTACTAATCTAAAATTAGAATAAATATTTGTATGTTTTGTTGTTTATTTATTCAATTTAATTTGAATCCAAATTATTTTTCCACAGATATTGGGCATATAACAATAGTGCTTGCAAAACATTTCAGTCGCAGACGTATACGAAATACGTATTCGGAATTCAATAAGTATTGGCAGAACGAAAACAATCTATCGTCTAATAATAACGTATTGTGTGTGGTCAATTTGTATTGAGCGACTTATTCGCACACGATGTCGAGTATCAGTAATAAGATTTTCATTTGGTGTCTCCTGATTAGTATCTCTAAAATCGTTTACACCGGTGTAAACGGCGATATATCGTTGGTGAATTACGATCATTTGGGAGAGTTGTTAGAAAACGCAAAGTCGGTATGGATACACGGCAATAAAATAGATTTGGACGAATGGTTACCACGTATTTTAGAAAATAACAAAGTCAAAGATGATATAAATCCGGTAATAATGCACTCGTTTTTAAAATGTGAATGCGCATACTTGACATACGGTACAGTGGAGTCTATTAGTAGATCCATGACACCGAGTTCCGGCGGAGTCCAAGAAGCAGATAACGAAAAATATTTGAACATCAGAGCTGCTGATGTGTTTATGCGTTTCGAAATGCTCAACAGAGAAGTAGAACGGGCTATAAGTGTGCTGTTTAAAATCGGCGATTTCTATCCGATCGTTAAAAAGGGCGAATCGCATTTTTTGAAAACGCTATTAATGATGATTTTGTACTTCGAAAGGTTGACACACGTGAATAATCGAAATGGCAACGACGTAGACGATTCGATTGATCCATCAGTAACGCTACAAAACATGAATCGTGTCGTATTGCAAATATTGAATCTTGTTGAACAGTACTCTATTGAATATTGTTATCTCAACCTTCACGGCAATAAAGATAATGGCAAAGACGATTTTGACAAACAGCTGGACGGTTTAAAAACGTTTCTAACGAATGTCGTTTCGTCGTCGGACACTGATCCGCCGATAAACACGGCCAGTATAAAGTTGGAAAAATGTATGCGGCGTGACGTTCCGACAGAGATTTCTAATTTACGTATATTGTGCAAGGACTATCTGCAAGAGTCTCAAATAGAAGGACCGAACAATACGAAAATATCTATTTATGAATTGTTTAAGATGAAGGTAGAACGCCCGCATGACGTCGAATCTCTCTACCAATACATGTTTGCGGTTTATAATGTCATTTTGAAACTAATATACGAAATGACGTTAGAATTCTGGATGAAAGATGAACCGTTGGACGTCGATTGGTGCAAAGACATAATTTTTAAATTACGATGGTTTAATTTCCCGGTCGAAATAATAAATCATTTTGAATTTATGTTAGAAGTAGATAACTATAATAGACAATGCAGTAATGGTTCCAGTTTGATAAAATGTAGGGCTAAAGCTAAAGACATCATAACTACGCCTACTACGAAATGGACTAACATCGTGTACCTCCCTGAAATCGATACGGAAAAATTACCTCTGAAAGATTTGACGAATAGTGTTTTGAACGTTGAATCCAAACCATTTTGGTTGGTATTCAATTTACTATATAAAGAATCGGAAAACAAATCAAAATACGCGTATGATATGTCATTGAATTTGTTCGCCAAAAGTAATATCATTAATTCGGGTGATGAAAGTGATTCAATATGCAACTCATTGGTTGACGTTTATAAGTATTGTTTGAAAATCGATTTTGAGATCACCGATTGTTTACCATCGACAACAGGAAAACCTACTTCCCCTATTAACGCTTGTTTGTCTAAAATCCGTGGCTCGATGGTAAAAGTTTCGAACTTTTTACTCCGAACATTGGACACGATGTACATATGCCAAAATCTACGTGATGACCATGATCTT
This sequence comes from Stegophylla sp. TES_Ste_2020, assembly GCA_025469315.1. Classification (NCBI taxonomy): domain Eukaryota; kingdom Metazoa; phylum Arthropoda; class Insecta; order Hemiptera; family Aphididae; genus Stegophylla; species Stegophylla sp. TES_Ste_2020. Next base: position 61,892 of record JAIPRM010000244.1, on the reverse strand, counting down.
TATAAAATCTTCATGGCTTCAATTATCCAATTGAAAAGTGAATTTAACGTTAACATAGATACTACGATTAATGGAGATGAGTCTAAAATAAAACACCTACAAAAATTATTAATACGACAACAAGAGAAATTTAAACGAACTGTAGACGCCTTTATGAATTCCCTTGATAACTTCCAAATTAAAAACTGTCAGTTAATAAAGTATCGAAATTATGTAAATGAAAATAGCAGTATATCTGAAAATAAAAAAGGAGGAAGATTAGTCAATACTACAGCTATTTTAAATCAAAAACTGTTAGAACCTAACGAAGATAACTTCATTAATCACAAAAGCAAATTTTTCATTACTAAACATAATTACGACTTTGCAAAATTAACAGGAAAAGATATAATCATAAGGTCTAAGTCTTTAGGAAAAGAAGCATTTTTTGATTGGCACGGAGAAATCAAAAGTATACACGAAATACAAATGGACATTTCAGAAAATATGTTGAATCTATGTGAACTCATCGAATACCAAAGGTTATATTTAAAATGGGTGTTTTATTTATTTTATAATATGTGGTTTGTTATCTTTGCAGAAATGATTCGAAATGGAAAATCGAATTACGATACAGCGTTTGATTGTTTATTTAGATTTAACTACCTTGCATTTCCAGCACAATATGAAATAGATGAGGAATATTGCCGATCAAAATTGTGTTTTTATAATACTATGTATACTAAAAAACTGTTTTTCGAGAAAGATAATAAAACGATAATAAAATCGTTAAAAGAAGTACTAGGAGTCGTAGAAGAAAATGATATACAAATTAATGATATGTTTTACTTATTAAACATTACTCAGGACAATTGGAAAGATGTCAATGTATTTACAGCATTAATGTCATTCATGAGCAATATTTTATATACAATCGATACACATTTCATATTTTTAGAACAGCGTCGACAATTTTTTAATTTAACTGATCCGCATGATTAAATCGTCAATTTTGGGTAATTTCCCAATACCATGAAACGCGTCATTATATATTTTTTATGTCACTGAAAAATCGTTTTGTTATATATTCTGGTCTTCGTATTCAAAATTCAAAAAGTTATACCGATGCTAGCTGAAATACCCGTCGTCTCCGGATCAAAGAAAATATTAACTACATTAGAGTTGGTTCTACAACGATATTGGGCAACTTTTTTCTAGTTGAGTCATGATGTAAAATCGCGTACTCGATAATTATTGTATGTCTGTGTGTTAATAATAAATACCTTTATCAAAATACTAAAAAAGAATAATCTATTTGTAATCTAGTTTTATAAATTCACATCATCGACCTTTTAGATTCTAAACGAAGTGAAGAAGCTTATGTTTTTACAATGATGTTTATTTATTTATTTTTTTTTTCTGTTTTCTTCTTCTATAAACGCTTTTTTGTATAGTAATACTTGTACAAAAGTTTCTATCAGTAACTATATAGATCCAAAATCACACCAAGATGGTACTTTAATAAGGTTATTTTTCGAATTTCTCAATACTTTTTTCCGAAAACGGGGAAAATCTGTCGAAAAATTGACAAAAAATGGCAAAATATTCAATTACCGGAATTTCCGTAAAATTGAAAATTTCTTTTTAACATAACTTAAAATATAATGCAGCTAGGGACTTGAAACTTTCACCAACTACTAAAAATAGTTACGAGAATATTTCATAAATATTTCAAAAAGATTTTATCAATTTTGAGTTAGGCACAGCATTTTGAAATTTTCGGAAATTTTTTATTTTTCTTAATTTTTATGTAATACAATTTTTGATTTTTGATATTAAGACTTGAAAATTTAATATGATCTCACTGACATATATATCTAATTGACCTGAAAAAATTTCAAAAATCGTTAGTCAACTTTTTTTTTTATACACGTTTGAAGTTAGAATTTCGACGAAATAAGTTAATTATACCTAAAATTACACACTTTAACGTACCTACATAAAATAAAATTGGCCAGACCGATTTTTTTGAAACTTGGTGCCTATAGATGGAGAATTTCATTGTAAATATTTTGATGTAATTTATTTATTTATTTATTTATTTATTAATAATAAAATTATGAACGAACAAAGAATTGAATTTGATTTTTCGACGCTATTAAATACGATATACTCTGCGCCATAAGAGACTGCCAGTCCTCACCAATGTTATTCATTACTGCGGAACTATTTTTCCCCAACATAATTGTTTTTATTATTTATAGACCATGGCGATTGTGTTTACAGAGTGATTCGTGTTTACATATTTAATAATAAATAGTTACTTACTAATTTATTTATTTAAATATCGAATTAAAAATTCTTACAAGAATATAAGTTCTTTATAATCGTGGTCTTATGGCGGGTAAGCATTCCAGTTATCATATAGAGTTCAATGGGAAGCGCTCGTTAATTATCAAATTATATAACTTTTATCATAAAACCAAACAGTGTTAGACTATGAACAAGAATAAATTATTTATCACACCATTTTTGAAAATTGTGGATTGGCAACATTGTAGCGAAAATTCGATATGTGATTACGACGTGATCACATATCACGTGAATTATGAAAAATAGTCCGCATCTTTGATACTGTAATTTCATGCACATTTTTATTTTCAAATTACGAAGCTTTTTTTAATTATATATCACTTTTTATTAGTTTTCTGAATAACCCTGCAGCCAGCAAACAAGTTTTGTACAAAAGTATTAAGGACTTTTGAAAAGAATACAACATTTGTTAATTTTTGACTAGGTACGGAAATGAAAATTTGTCTGCTATTCAAACAATCAAATTTTATAAGTATTATTTTAATTGAATCTTTAAAAATATCCTCTATTTAGAGATTTTATTATTGGGAAGTGTTGTCAATCGGGATTTGAATTTAATATATCACATAAATTAAAATATTTTATCATTGCTATGTTAATAAAACTTGGCCAGTCCACCTGTTTAATATTGCGATAACTTTAAAATCATATTTACATTTGATTTTCTTTCTAGCTGAAAATATGGCTCCAAAGTATAATGCGTTTTCTGCTTTTGTAAAGCATCATCAACAAGAAGAAAATAGGGAAGGAAGACGAATAAGTTTTAAAGAATTGGCTGACAAATTAACAGATACATGGAGGGTTAGTAATGAGTATAATAAAATCCATTAACAAGAAATAAATCCAATAGGGCTCAGTTAATTTTCAAAAATCAGAATTGTTGAAAATATTTCTTTTAAGATTTCATTTACTCTCAATAAATTAAATGAACAATTTGAATTTTAGATGTCTATTTTACTTATAAATAAATGTGTGATAAATTATAGAATTAGCTATTTAGCCACCTCTACTTAGTGTAAGATATTTAACTAATGATCACTATTTTATTTTGTTATAGTCAATGTCTTTTGAAGAGAAAAATAAATACAAAATTCTCTCTAATAAAATGAATGAAAAGAAAGAGAAGAAAATATGTGTTAAACCAGACCAGGTTATTAATACACTAAATAACTCTGATAATTATTGGAAAACAAAAAATGATATAAAAAAGATGTTTGAAAGTATAAATAAAACAGGTAAGAAATATTTTATTTTTTTTTTATGATTAACTAGATATATAATTCCTAAAATGTATTCAAATGTAGTTTACAATAGGCACAACGCACAAGATATTACAATATACAATGAGATAAGAGCTGAGTTTTTTTGATCTCAAAAGTGATGTTTGATTCCATTAATTAATTAATTTATATAAACTTACATTTATCGAACTTGTATTTTTAAATTTTTCTTTTTAAATTTAAACCATTATTAGTGTAATATTTTTTTTTGTAAAAACATAAATTTTCCTTTTTTTCTCTTTCTAATTAATTAGGTTTACATTTTTTCATAATATAAAATTAATAATTTAGTTACTTCTCTGCATATTACTTTATTATAATAAGTTAAAATAATTTGTTTTATTTCAGAATTAATGACCAGAAAATTTATTTTAGTACATGTAAATTGTCATACTAATTTGGAAGAACAATATTACTTTCCAGCAGAAATAGCTGCATTAGAATTTAATCTAGCATATGGTGTCACTCGTAGATATCATCAAATTATTGGCATTTGTAAGTACATAGAATATATTTATTATTTTGATTAGTAATTATTTATTTATACCAGCTGAATAACTCGGCTTAATCAGTGTTAAAAATATTTATTTTCATATTTTTACTTTTTAATATTTTCTTTATTAAAGTGAGCAAATATCTCACTTACTTTTTCTCTCTTTCTTTCCCTCACCCTACAACAATATGCATTATTAATGCAATTTCTTAGAGACATTTGAATAATAACTTTGGTCTGATTTTCTTTTTAGCATTAAATTAAGGCTGTGGTTAGGTCCACAAACACTGTGGATTTAATGTGTCCACGAACACACAGTGCGCACATGCGTAAAACGGTTTTATTATCATTTCCAAGTACACTGAATATACCTGGACATTGTTATCATCATTTAATAAATATTAACAACAACCAAAATTAAACTATACTTATTACTTATTGATGCAATAACCCAAGATGTATTAATAATAATATACCTCGGTATTACCTTAAACTGATTATATATTATCTACACAATATTTTTTAAATATTTATATTATATTTTAATTACAAGTATGTTTGTTGAGCTAAAACTAATAAACTGGTGTTTGTAAGGACTTCAATAGGTTGTGTTAGGTATTTTGTAATACACATGCATTTTAAAACAAAGTACAAGGTTGTGAAGTATTAATTTATTTAATATGTAACCTGTATGCATTAAATATAATCAATTAGTTTTTAATTCCAAAGTCAAAAAAGGTTGACTCTTTATACCAAATTAGAGCCATTCAAAATCGGCATAACTTTTAAAAATGTCATCCATTCCCATAGTCATAATTATTATTCTAATATTTAAATAATAACTACTAAAATATTATTATAATTTAAATAATTTTACTAATATTATAATAATCTTATTTAATATATTGTAATAACTAAGGAATATGAGATACAAAACGGACTATTACTATTTTTACATGCAACATTAAAGATGGTTTAAAAATTAAAGAAGTTTAATCATGCATCATATAAAACCCTTAAAGTGACCTTAGGTAATAAAATAAACCATTTTAATTTTAAGGACGCTCGATTATGTGGTTAAACCAAATAAATTTGGTTTTATTTTCATATGTATGCAAGCACGGTCTTAGAAAAAGATGGTGTTAAATATTATAATGATGATTGAGCTAGGAAGAAATAATAATTTTATAACTGTAAATCTGAAATAAAATGAAAATAGTATAATACCTATTTTGGTTGTTGTTAATATTTATTTAATATTGATAACAATTATTATATTGATATCCGGCTATATATTGTATACCAGGACGTGACATTATATACCCACAGTATCTATGGATCTAGCCACTTCCTTAAATTAAAACGTATTGAAAATAAAAAGCAATATATAATATAATTTTGCCATAAATAATTTGCACTTAATCCGCACTACTTAGTCAAAATTAGGGCACTGTACCATACTTATGAATCTACTGTGATATACACAGAACATACATGCAGTTATAGTAGTAAATTATTCACTTATAGTTTGTAAAATCCTATTATTTTATTATTGTTATTAATAATGTTATATTGCAAAATTATATACTTAACCATACCCATTGTTCAAAAATTATGTTAATTATTTTTTTTTTACTTAATAATATTAAAAATTATAAAGCTCAAATTTATCCAAGAGGATTTGCTGGGAGTATGAGGCATTATTCAGAAACTTTTCATCAAATTCATTGTTTTGAAGAACATTGGGATAATTATGCAAACATAATAACGGAGTTCATTCGATTTTTAACAGTATGTATAATGATGTATACTTTGAGGTATTAGCTGGTTTGTACTAACATATATTAATACTACTAATAAACTGTGAGGAAATTATGTAAATTGTATTATGACTTTCAATAAGTAGAATATGCAAAAATAATTCTACAATATCATGTAATACATACAAAAATTTAGTTTTGTATAATTATTAACAATTAACATATTATATACTACATAATATATATTTAGATGACAGGAAATTGTAAACTCCCCTAAATGAAATGTTGTAAATTCTCCTAAAAATATATTGCTACTGTATTACTATTATATAAACTATATAAAAAGGTTTTAGTACTGTATTCATATGTAAACTCATTTAAAAAAAGTGTTCGATTATTTTTGATTTCAAAGAAACATTTGTGTGACGAGACAGATAGTATTATAATCAAATCATACTGTCAAATATCTGTGTATACATAATTTATACAACTTATTCAACTTATTAGTTGTTAAATTCAGTAAGCAATTATGAATTTGAAATACTAATTTGGGTGACACAATAAATATATTTAATAAAATTATTTTTCATAATAATTAATTAGATGAAATTTTCAGCTAATATAAATCCAAGTATGTGTCGAAAAAAAAAATTGTCATAACTTATAATCATTATTTAGATAAGTTGTATTTTTCTAAGGTGCCCCTGTAATTTATTTCCATAATTATAAAGAAGTAACCTCTCATTTAAACTTATATGTTGTATTTTAAATTTATATGTATATATTACTGTGAATGCTGATAGTCACTGGTGAATATCATGTATATATATCATACATCAAAATTAATACTGAATGTGACATGTTGATTATGTCTTTCTGTTTGTATACATTCATGTGAATGTCGACATTTACATAGCAATGTTGGTGAATGTTGATAATGAAGATTTTTTTTGTAATCTTAGGATAACGAAAAAATCATAAAACAATATAATATTAATATAAGTCTATGATAGAAGGCATACAACATATAAAATATTATAATAATAGGTTTGGACGGTATAGTACAAACTGTAAGCTGATAATTTTGATAAAACATTTTATTTACCAATTTCTTTACTTTTTTTTTTTCAATCGGCAATAGGTTGGTTTATAATCTTTAACTTCGTCCTCCATTTTTCAAGATCTTCAGCAAGCCTTTTTAATCCAGTGTATTAATATAATATATATATATTTATATTTTTATATTATATTATATAATATAATATACATTAATTCCTACGTCTTTTTTCAGTTGAGATATGTACGAGTTTCTTGGTCTTCCTGGTGGTCTTCGTCCTTCCACTGTACCTTCTATTATAGTGTGATGCAACTCTTCACCGTGGCGTAAAATGTGCCCTATCATGTTCCATCATCTTCGTGTTATTACATTCAGTATGGATCTTGTTTTTTCTACTTAGATCAGTACATCTTCATTCGTTATTCTTTCTGCCCAATTAATTTTTTCCATTTGTTTCCAACTCACATTTCGAATGCTTCAAGAGATCTTTTTTCCGTTTCATTAATAACTCATGTCTCGCATTCCTGTAAAGCGATACTCTATACAAAAGTTTTTAGGAATGTCTTCTTTATTCCTCTGTTAATTTTTCTAGATGTCAAAATTCTTTTTTTCTTGATAAAAGCTGTCTTTGCATGTCCTATTCTTTGCTTAATTTTCTGCAAACTTCTTCCGTCTGCTGTTATTAAACTACCTAAATATTTAAAACTGGAAACTTGGACTATAGGACGGTGTCTCAAATATATATTTGTATTGAATGTTGATTCACGAGCACAAACTAAAATTTTTGTTTTGCATGAATTTATACGCATTTGATACTCATTTATAGTCATTTGCATCTCAGTATCAAAATCTTTTTTGATGAATTTACATAAAATTAATTCTACAGCAAATTATTTTTAGGGGAGTTTACCTCTTGAAAAGAAAAAAGTTAAGAATTTTAATTTTAGGGGGATTTACCTGAATTTAGAGGAGTTTTAAATATGCTTTAGGTGACATGTACAACAAAGACAGATAACATAATATTTTATAGAAACTGTAATATTGATGATATGATATAATTTTATGAATACAAAATGATTGTCAGCTACGACTAACAATAACTTTCGCTACATATTCAAAATTTTAGTTAATTATTAATGATAATATTTTTTAGAATGCATCAGAGGATATTATAGATTTAACAAAAGATATCTTGAACTTACCATACATGTTCACTATAGAGTCAGAAGTAGGAACGGATATGATGAAAATGAAGAATGGTTTGGAAAGATTATTTGCCACAGCTTTACCAGAATGTAAGTTAAGTGACTAATTGTATAATAGTTTTAATCTAGTATGCTGTATTTGGGCACTGACTGTAGTTAAATTGAATTCATTTTGTTCCAATTTTAATTATTTGAAATTAATTACATATTGCACATGTAAGATATTTAACTAGTATATTATAGTATGTGTAATAATGAAAATTAATGGATACCAAAGTTATGTTTATTTATATGTTTTATACTCAGGGCTAAGCTGTAGAGTTATTTTTACTTTGGAGTAAGATATGCATCTCTTTTACTTATCTCTAGCTTAACCATTAATATGGCATAATTTTTTTTGTATAAAACTGGTATTCAAATTAAGTTCAGAGAATTATTTTTATCAAGAGTTGTATAATATAGAACAATGTATATGCAATTATGCTTCAAAAAATACATAAATTTATTGTTCCTTTAAATCTGCTCTATAAAACTTTAAATATAATATGTAATAATAATAATAAACCTATGTTTAAATATTTTTAAATGCCATACATAATAATAATGGTTTTACTATGACTATCCACAAATTACATAGATTCAATTCTACATGACATGAATCAATGTAATTTGTGGATAAATGTGTTACCAACCTATTGAATAATATACATAATATGAAAATATTTAATTTGCAGCTGCTGAACTTGCTAAATCTATATTCAAGATGGGAAGTACTGAACAATTATTACATGAAATCATAACAAAATTAAATATACATGTGCATCCAAAAACATTAACATCATCAAGATTGGCAATGCCTGTTCATAAAATTTTAGAATCTGATATGTATGGATGTGGTCTTGGTTGTACAGTAAGTCATGTACTGAACATAGAACTATTTTTATTTTAACATTTTAGAATTTGACTAAAAGTACATTAGTATTAAGAATTATTTTATTGAAATTTTCAATCTGTTATTTTTATCTAAAATATCATAAATGGGTTCGACATTTAAATGCCCTAAATACCTATATATATAATCTTTCTTGTCTATACCTTATTTTACTTCACATATTTTACAAAACAATTTATATTCCCAACTGAAGAAAATGCATTTTTATCATATTTGAATAATGTACATTTAGATCTAAATAATATAGAAAATTTTCGCTTTTGACATTTAATTAAAATAATTTAAAACTCAAAAATAGGTATTAAAATCGATAGATTTAACACAATATGCAATGCACGAGTGTTTTGGTAGATGCCTATTGATTTGTTATTTAACTGTTCCCATTTATTAATAAATTGAATAAACGGTAAATAAGGAATGAAACAAATTTTAATATTATTGTGGGTACCTATAGTATATAATATGAGCTTGCTTAATGTATTCTGATATTTAAATTTTTGAAAAGTTTATGATTTTATAAAAATTTTTGATTTATCATGTTGAAAATGTTTTATAATTTACAAAGTTCTATTTGTGCTCTAAAAATGTACAAAATCATGAAAAATACTTAAGATGGCGAAAAACATTGCCAACCTTTTAGGGTGTTCGTAAAATATAAATATATCATAAAATTTTTCCCTACTTTCTCCAATTTATTTTCAATTAAACACTTATCAAATGTTTAATTATTAATCCGTAAAAAATGTTATTGCACCAAAATATTTGCAATGAAATTTTCCACCTAGGTACTAAGTTTCATAAAGAGCGGATGAACCAATTTTCATTTATGTATGTTAAAGTGTATAATTTTAGGCTAAATTAACAAATTTTTAAACAAATAAGAATCAATATTGTAGACATTCGCTAAATTAACTAATCTACTGATATAATTTTGATTCATACATTAATTTACCATTGATTTTTATTTAAAATTGCAGTATATTTTAATGATGCTAAGATGATCAAATTAAATTTTTTGATTTGTTTATTATTAGTTCTTCTACTTTTATCATTATTTTTTAATTTACAGTATCATCATTTAAGAGAGATTGAATACAAGTGTTCGAGGGCTCGTATTCTTCAGTGGTTGTCAAATATATGCAAATATGTCAGCGAATTTACTGATTTAGAACTTATACCTGGCAAACATGTTGCAGCTATATTAAAAGACGGATCAAGACGGGTAAGGTCACTTATTATTTAGAAGTTTTATTATAATATATTATCAAGTATTGTATGTTAAATATTTTCATTGTTAATTTTTATTTATTTTAAGATTTTTGATAGTCCAATCGCCTCTAAGCCTATCACTGCTTATGTTGATATAATGGTAGATAAATTCAAATTATTGGATCTATATGACGATGATATGAGATTTGATTATAAATCAGCTGGAGCTCTGAAGTCTACTACATCTACTACGACATCATCAATACTGGTTAATTATAAATTATTTTCTATATTATGAACTAAATTTATATATTTATAGACTCTGAGTGAAGCGAAGAAGCTAGTGTTTTAACAATGATAAATTTTTTAGATTCTGAACGAAGTGAAGAAGCTTATGATTTTACAATAATGTTTATTATTTTTTTATTTTTTTCTCTTTCTGTGAACACTTTTTTGTATAGAAATACTTGTCTGAAAGTTTCGATCAGTATCTTTATAGAACCGGATTCACACCCAGATCTTTATAAAGATCATTTTTTCAATTTCTCAATACTTTTTTCAAAAACGCGAATAAACTGTCCAAAATTTGATGAAAAACGGCAAAATATGCAATTACCGAAATTTCCGTAAAACTGAAAATTACTTTTCGACATAACATTTAAAATAATGCAGCTAGGGACTTAAAATTTTCACCAACCACTAAAAATGTCTACGAGAACATTTCATAGAAATTTCAAAAAGATTTGATCAATTTTGAGTTAAGTACAGCATTTTGAAAATTTCGGAACTCTCATTTTTTGTTAGTTTTTATGTAATACAATTTTTGATATTAAGGCTTGAAAGTTTAATATGATCTCACTGACATATATTTCAAATTGACCTGAAAAAATCTCGAAAATCGTTAGTCAACTTTTTTTTTATACCGGTTTGGAGTTAGAATTTCGACTAAATTTGTTAGTTTTAATTAAAATTACACACTTTAACGTACATATAAGAATATTGGCAAACCGATTGTTTTGAAATTTGGTGTATAGATAGAGAATTTCATTGCGAATATTTTGGTGCAATAATATTTCTTACGGTCGAATATTTAAACATTTTACAAGAGTTTGAATAAAAAAAATTGGCGAAAATACAGACAGATATTACGAAATATCTATATACTATAAGCATTTAATTACTGAAGGTTGATAATGTTTTATTGCATCTTATGTATTTTTCCACGCTGAATACAATGGTGTGAATTAAAATCCATGTACAACAATAGTTTTCTAACTATTTTATTCTATTTTGAGAATCCAATATTTTCGATTATTATACTAAATACTGACTATTTCACCTACAAGATAAACTTATGTGTTGTGACCTAGTAGAAATGGAACAGATCTTGCACGCGACAGTACCGGGTTCGATTACAGCCCGGCACTCCGAATTTTTGCATTTTTTTTCTTATATTATTAACTTCCTTTGTTCAGAATCGTTTTATTGAAGAAATGATTTATCGTTTCTTTAAAATTCAATAGAGCCGTCAAGAGAATCCATTTTTTTATAATGTTTTTCTTTTTCTATAATGCAGCATCTTCAAAGAAATAATAATTGCTTATTAATGTTTTTAATACATGTTTTTATTCATGTTTAAGTATAACTTGTATATAAATACATGTACCTATAGAGTTTATATTTTCAATAAAACAGTCATGAAATTAATTTAAGGTGTCATCTAAAGTCTATTCAAATTGATCTTTTTTGTATTTAGTGATATCTGAGCTTTAAAATAACTTGTTAGAAACTATAATTGAATATTTTATATTGTTATAATTAATCATTTATTGTGTTTCAAAAACATTTATCTGGTTATATTATACACTCCCTAATTTCATCTATTAAAATGATTTATATAAATTGATCTTATAAAAAAATAATTTATTTCAATTACATATAATCAACTTGTGTTTTTTGATTCTCAGAATGAAAGTGGATATCAGATTGAATCAGACAATTCAGATATTGAATTTTAAGTATTTTGTATTTTAATAAATGTATTTTAATTTATTTTATTGTATTTTAATTTTATTTATAATGAACTCCACTTTTTATACTATTATAATTTAAATAGTGATAATAATGTTTAATATTGATTAGTAATAAGAATTCACTGAAATGATTGCAGTTAAATATGTTTGAACCATTATTAGTCATATATTTTTACGCGTGATTATTTTGTTAATCAAGTACTAGTTATCAAAAGTTTTAATTGATTATTTTAAACTTTTGGGTGCACAAGCGCAAATCTAGCTTTAAGATACAAATTAATTTAGAATAGTTTTGAATATGATATATATAAATATATATAGTTTCAAAAAGGGTGAGATACTTAATTTAAAAATTATGTTTCCAAAAAATATGTGTTTATTAATTCTCTTAAATTTTGATATTGTGCTTCACAAAATTAAAAATCCTAATTTTGTTGTCCAAGTAATTTATTGATTACATTAGCATTAATCAAAAATTGGTTATAATACAAAATTTTACTCCATTTTTTTATTTTTATTGTTAAAAATTGTTAGGTTTGAACTGTTAATATTTTTGATACCTATTTACTTTACTAGTTTATAAAAATATTAATAAATAACTTATTTTTTTAAAAAAAAACTAAAATGATCAAAGTCTGAGTACTAATTGTCTGATAAATTTTAATTGTACAACATTTTTTTTTAAAATATATTGTTTATCAATTTGTGATAATTATTATGTATATTTATGTAAATATTAATATGTTATATTTTTATCTTGTCATAATGATGGTAATATATTATTAAATACTTCATTGTTTTTGATGTGAAGTTGTGGAACTTTTTATTAAATATTGGTTTTACGAATCTGTGTTTTTTTTCTTCTGTATGTATGGAGACACTTTTTTGGGTAGAAGTACTGGTCCAAAATTTTCGATCAGTAACTTCATAGATTGGAAATTATATCTAGATGGTATTTTTAGGAGATCATTTTTCAAAATACTTAATATTTTTTCTGAGTGTATGGAAAAAAATGATAAACTATATCATAATGTGAATTTTTAAAAATTTAGTTTTAATTTTTCAACCTAACTTTGAGAATAATAGAGTTAGAAACTTGTAACTTTGTCCAACTACTAAAAATAGTCACACACATATCTACCTCATAAAATTTTCAAAAATATATGACTTATTGTGAGGTAAGTACAAAAATTTGAAATTTCTCTTTTTTTTTTAAAGTTTTTATTTTATTAAATTTTAATGCCTGGATATTAAGACTTGAAAATTTAATACAAACATAATGTATTATGTATTATGAACGGCACTGAATAAGTCTCGAAAATGGCAACTAAACATTTTTTTTAACTGTTTAAAAGTTGGCTTTTCGACGGAATTCATTAGTTTTACATAAAATTTACACATTTGAATGCATTTAAAAATAGGGAAACCGATCACGGAAGTTTTCTATAACTCTTTGTTGTGTTTTTGGTGTAATGTCATCCACATCCTGCATGTTACAAATCCTCATCCTATCGTCTTGTGTTATTGTAGTAGAGGTATGGGACGATGAGTGTACACTTGCACCTTTAAATGTAACCAAAGAAAAAAATTACAAAGTTATAAGTGTATAAATCTGGTGACTTTGGAGGCCAGGCGATGTCTCTTCGCATATAGAGGAAGACGTCCAAGAAACAACTCTCTCAAAATGGCTATTGGACGCCGTCATTATGAGATCTGGTTTTAACAAGATAGAGCCATAGCTTACACTTTGCGACGTTTACTAGCCATTTTTTGATTTTTTTTTTTTTTTTTTTAATTCCTAGACCACTGGCCCTCAAGGTCACTTAATTTATTACCTTGTGATTTTTTTCCTTGAGTAAATCTAAAGGAAAATGTGTACACTTATCGCTCCACGTCCCTACAAGAACTTAAGGAGACTATCAACCAGAAATGACACAAAGAGTAATAGAAAACTTCTGGAAAAGGCTTCTAGGTTATAGTATTTATATGTTTTGCCAACTTAATAATGTTAATAATTAATGATTAAATATTTCAACGTTTACATTAATTGGTCTTTTTATAAGTATTATGATACAGGAAAAGGAATAGGGTAGCTAAAAGACACCCTGCATCTCTGATCAGGGCCCGGAGCTATGAGGGTACAGTGGGTCGTCACCCCATTTCCCCCTCAGGAATAAAGAGAAAAAATTTAGTAAATTAATTATCTATTAGTACTACTATAGTAGTAAATCATAGTTATTTATTATGAATGAACACAATTAACTTTTAATCAGAAATAATTAATAATAAGTCATAGGTGGTACCATGTAAATGATTGTATTTTACAATAGCAAATTAATTAGTTAGGTCCTCCTATGTTTTCTTGATGGGTAAATGAGATAACTAGTTAATTTGTTATTGTATAATGGGAGAAATATTGAAAGGTTTTATAAATATGCGAAAGTTTGTGAGTATGTATGTATATATCAGAGGTGGCCAACAGGAATATTATGTTCACGAGCCGCACGGATAAATAAAATTCTAATTCAAGAGCCAAAAAAGTCTGTTAAATTCATTTTTAGTGCATTTATTGTGGTAGTTTTTTATCCATCGAACCTTAGTATATATACTCATGTATGTAACGTGTCATACTTTTTCATAAAACCGGCTGGATTTTAAGTCAAACCATTTTAAGTCTTACTTTATACTATACTTTTATCTACTTATCAGTATGTAACACTGTATATTATTATAAGCAATGGTCCAATGGCCATTTTTTTAAACAATTTTAATTTTATCGCCTTGATGAGTACATTATATTTATTATAAATACATCCGAATATTTTAGTTGTACTATTTCATTGTAAGAAAATCACGTAGGCACCAAGTTTAATTAAAGGTATCATTTATTTTCATATATTTTATAAAATGTTCTTTATTCACTAACTAATCATTGGGTAACCAAAAAAAAAAAAAAACATAAAAATTTGTTTGTTCTTTTTATTTGTATTGACAGGCACACACTTGTGAAAGGTAAATACAAACATATATTTTAAGCAAAGCCTTTTCTGCTCTAACTGGCGATGCTGGTAAAGAATTAGCGAGGTCTACTGTTGACAAAACCGCACAAGTAAACATATATATTTACGATTGCATATATCAACAAAGGCGAGAAGTGATTTCCAGTCATATTGTTTATTTTTATTTAAAAAAAAAAAAAAAAACAAGTATAAGACGCAATATAAAAACGAGGTTTGTGGAAACGTTCGGCGAAATCGAGCCGATAAAACAAACACGAAGAGTGGCGAGAGTGCTCGCGCATTAGTTAACAATAATAGTATAAAAAATAAAAAAGAATAAAAAAAGAATTATAAAAATCTAACTAAGAGTTGACAGTCCGAACGACGCCGGATCGAGGCCGACGGTGTTACGCGGCTGCTGCTGCTGCTGCAGGAGTCGTCTAATACTTCTTGCCGGAGTAGCTGGTGGACGGTGGGCCGTAAGACGTGCCGATGCTGGATGACGAGCTGTATCCGTTTCCGGAACCGGAGCTGTAGCTGCTGGACGGCGCGCTGGAGTAGTCGGACGAGTAAGACGATGGTGAGCTGTAAGACGACGGTGAGCTGTAAGACGACGGCGAGCTGTAAGACGACGGCGAGCTGTAAGACGACGGTGAGCTGTAAGACGCCGAGGAAGAGTACGACGGGACGGAGGAGCCGTATGACGCGGAAGAAGAGTACGATGGGACTGAGGAGCCGTATGACGCGGATGAAGAGTACGACGGGATGGAGGCGCCGAGGGAAGCGGAGGAGTAAGACGGAGCGGCGGCGCTGTAAGATTCGGAGCCGTAAGACTGGCCGCTGAAAGCGATGCCGGTTGCTGCGGGCGTGATGGCGTAAGATTCGGAACCGATGGCCGAGGCGTAAGCTGGTGCGGGGGCGGCGGCGGCAAAGCTAACGGCCGGAGCCGGGGCGGCGGCGAAGCTAATGGCCGGAGCCGGGGCGGCAACGGCGTATGAGGCGGGTGCGGGAGCGGCGACGGCGATGGCCGGTGCGGGGGCTGGTGCTACGACCGGGGTGGGCACGGAGTACGGCACGGGCTGTTGGATTTCAACCGGGTACGGTTGTGGCACTGCGTATGGCACCGGTCTGTTGACAGTCACTGGCACCGGGTGCGGCACGCTGACCGGCACGGCTCTGGGCACGTCCACGGGGTACGGCCTGTTGACGGTCACCGGCACCGGGTGGGGCACGCTGACGGGAACGGCTCGGGGCACGGACACGGGCACCGGTTGGGCAACGGGCACTGGAACGTGACGGGTTACGGGCACGGCGTACGGCTGTGGCACAGAGACGGACACGACGTGGTTGGACGTGCTCACTCTAGTCGGCACGGCGGCGGCCGCGGTGGCGTATCCCAGACCGGCCGAAGCGCCGTATCCCAGACCGGCCGGGGCGCCGTATCCCAGACCAGCTGGGGCGCCGTATCCTAGACCGACGGGGGCGGCGGCGGCGTATCCTAGACTGGCGGGGGCGGCGGCGGCGTATCCGTAACCGGATGAAGTGGCCAGGCCAATGCCCGGGGAATAGGACGGGATGCCGGCGCCGTATCCGCCGAGACCGAAGGATGATCCGGAGAGACCGTACGACGAACCGCCGGACAGGCCGTACGACGAAATGCCGGACAGGCCGTACGACGAACCAGAGGACAGACCCAAGCTCCTCTTGTTGGTCTGTTTGCTGTCAGTCGTCGAGTCTTCGGCAGCGATGCAGTGGCCGATCAAAGCCAGACCGACGACGCAAGCCTGTGATAAAGAAAAAAAACACCGAAAGTCAGTAAAAATATGATTGTTATAAAACTCGTGATAATAGATAATAATTTATATTAAATGGCCAGAAACAATTCGTACGAGTCAGAGAAACGACAATGACACTTAATTACTGAGGATTAAATTCAAAACTAAAAACATAATATAGAAATAATTGGCTCAGCTGTTCACCACCGAGAGGTAATCCTCGTATCGGTGAAACTTGCGGGGAGAGGAGGGTATACGAAAATGGAAAAAAAAACATTTATATCGTGCTGGTACTCACTTTGAAGAACTTCATGATGACTGCAAGTAATTATATTATATTATAATAATTAAACTGTTTGCCCGTGCCGATGGTCGGATGTGGATGCTGCGAGTGTTTCCAGTGGGACGACTGATGCCAGAACACCGGCGCGCTAGGGTTTTTATAATTCCGTCGGGCACCGCGATACCGGTGTATCGTCTTTTTGCCACCGACACACTCCTCAAACCCTCCTCCCGCTACGGGTCTTATGGACTTTTCGCTAATCGACCGGTATCGCGGTCTTCATCATCGATGCTGCCGCGCGACACTTTCTCCGCCGCCGCCGTTACGTCACACCTACGGTGCGGTGCGGTGTGTTGTGCGCGCGCCAGGAACAGGACCAGTTTTCGCGATTACCGGAGATGTCACTCGGCGGACGACGTGTGTCCGAAAAATATTGTGCAACGGACCGACCGGGACGACTCGGTCTGCGGCACGTTGTCGTTATATTAATGATATTTATCTCTCAGCATCTGGTTTTTTATTATTATTATTATTATTTTTGTTTGTTCTCTCCTCCCCCCGTTAATCTCGCGATTTCCAGTGACCTTCTTAAAGCTACCGCGGAATACCCGCGCACTACAGCGATATTATAACAGTACTCGCACGATTGGGGAAATATTATATTATATTATTATGTATTTTATTTTTCGATCGCACGTCAACGCGTAAAATCGACGACGTCCGCGTAATGTTTACGTCGTCGTCGGCTTAAGAGATTATAATATTATAATAGGTTATTAAACGAGTAAGAACTGGTTTAAAGTAAAATGTCGATTTTCGAGGGATTATTATTTTTTTTCCGGTAATCGTAATTAAAATTGTAATTTATTCGTTAAATACACACACACACACACACACATACACACACAAGTGCAAGTGGATTCGCGAATTTCGCCACGTCCCGATTTAAGGGTTCACCAATCTTCTGGATAAGATTGATTTGGTCGTTAAGTTTTCTTAAATTTCCTAATTTTCCGCCTTTTTCATCAGCCAATTTTTGAATTAAAATTCGGCTCTAGGTGACACTTTATACTTAGCATTTTTTGAAATTCACATTATTTAAAATTTTTACACTTGTTGCTTTAATTGGTGCCCTCTTCTTTACCTCTACCACCCTAATCTGCCTTATCCATCTCTACCCCAACCCCTACCCTCCCATACCATTGTTACAATGGTAATGTAGTAATTATTGTTACGTGGCTTTCTATATCTATATTCTATATTCTATAGTATATCCAATCCATCATCTAATATTCCAACACTATTGGTGTTTTAGTAAGGATATCTTTATATCAATAGTTATATATTAAATATAGTTTTGTATATTGTGGAGGATGCTGGATGTGATAGGGGGTGCTCGAGTACCGATAGCCCTCCCTCTCCCTCCTGAATCTACGCCTGTCTACCTACAAAATACATAAACAACAATTTTTTGGAGATTTATTAACTAAATAAATGAAAAGTCGAGTTGGCCAATATAATAAACGAGTCTGCATATATGTGTTGCCAAATGATCTCACGAATCATTTCAGTACGAAAAAATTAAATAATTAATATATATCCTTATTAGTAATTATACATATTACAATAAACACTGGATATACATTCAAAATTATAGTTTTTATTTAACGAGTGTTGTCCTATTTAAAAAAAGTATATTATTTGACAAATGATTAGTAGGTAATTCTACTTCGTTTTAATTTTCATATGAAATTTCCTAATTTTTTCCTCCAATTCTCGGTCTGCGGTCGGGCTAGGCCCAATACTAGGAACTCGATTAAAGCTAATATTTGATGTATCAGAAGAAAAAATGGTTTCAGTGAATCATCTAATTGATTTGATAATAACTTTGACGTATATGACAATAATAATATTATGTAAGCAGTATAAAAATCTGTGTGGTAGTTTCATTAAAATATCAAGAAAAAGAAATTCCGACAATCGAAAACGACTTTCGATTAAGCAACGTGTAACATAATATAAATGGTCAGTAGTATAACACTACGCGTTGAACTTGATCTTTCTAAATCTTGGGAAATTACTATGTGTGTGTATAGTTTATAGTCGATTAATTTACATAGTAAAATAACTATTTGCATTTCACTGGTATCGTTGAATAATTTGAAGTGATCAATGAATCAGCACTTATCTTACACATATTTAAAAACAAAACTGTTATATATGTTAAAGTAACATCGTTATTACATTCTGTTGTAGCGCGGATGTGAAGTCATTAGTATGCAAATGTAATTAATTAGTATTAATCAATTATAATTATTTAATCCGTGTGTAAGATTAGTAATTTTTAAACTAAATTGTCGGGTAATAAAATATTATATTATTCAGTTTGAGGAATTTTAAATAGGTATTTTAATGCATAATAATTATAAGTAAATACCTACCGGAATTACGCATAATAATACAGTCGCGTGTTCATATTATACCTGAGTGTTTGCGTTACATAAGAATTTGATATGGTCAACGATTCAAATAAAACTGAATTTTTATAGACCAAATTTTATTTTGCGTATAAATGCGTATTCGGAGGGTTGAGGCATATTTTATCGTTAATGCATCATATACAATTCATATATTTTATTCAATCTTAATAAATAATCCAATTATTATTTCGTCTCTCCACTGAAAAGCGTGATGTCAAAACATATCTCGACGAATGTAATTATTAAAATAGAATTTCTTTGAGTTGTTTTCAACAAATGTTTTCAACTGTTGCGATGTTATAATATGGTAATTACTCTAGATTCTGAAAGAAGTGAAGAAGCTAGTGTTTTTACAATGATGTTTATTATCTTTTTTCTTTTTCTTTTTTTTTTCTGTGTACAACTTTTCGTATAGAAATACTTGTCCAAAAGTTTCGATCAATAACATTTTGAAACCCGATTCGCCTCTAGATTGTACCTTAGAGAGATCATTTTTTGAATTTTTCAATTCTTCAATGTTTTTTTTGGAAAAAACTACCCAAAATTTGACAAAAACGACTCGAAAACCATCATTTTTTGATCAGAATTTTATGAAAATTTAAACATAGATATAAAATCCTATAAAAAAAAATTTGGCAATTAATTCAACACGATTAAATCGAAATTTGACAATCGAACGGATTTAAGAAAACTTCTTTAAGGTGTAAACTTTTAGTTATTAGTATATATATATATATATATATTTTTTTTTTTTTTAACTGTAAATATAATAATATGATGTAGCTATATTACTGAATATTTGGAAACTTTTTTCCCACAATGTACTGACCCTTTAAATTTGCATAATTACATCATATTTTTATCAACACTTTTAACGCACATTATTCTGGTCTCTGATTACAAACGGGTAATAAATCGCCAGCATATTTCTTCATTCGATAACCTATCGATGCGTTAGCAGACCCGTTAATTTATTATGTATTTCATCTATAATAGGCGATTTCTAGCAGTACCGGGTCCGCTCGTTCGTAATGCAATACAATGGAACAAATCGAGTTCTGGTGAGACCAGTGGAAAAAATAAGGACCGTAAACACGTGACATTTATCGTACTTCCGGTTCGTAGGCTGTAGACACAATTATCGATTTATAAAAGTTAAATATCCGATTTCGCATATAAATTGTCCACATATCAACAAGTGGTTTCACAGCCGCGTAAATGCGTAATATGATACATAATTGTATAAGCAATGTTTTGGTATTTTGCATCATCTTCGCCAACGTCAATAATTATCATATTGTTAACATTTATCGATTATTATTCCACCGTAATATTATTATCACGAAGTAAAATTCGATTTACTCTTTATGGTTCGACGAAATGATCAAATAAACTGTAGAAATACACATACCATTCAAACCGGGAACGTATACAAGTGGGTTTTGAAGGGTTCAAAATCTCTTAACTCTCCCCTTCGATACTTTATGAAAATATATGAGTTTTTATGCAGAAAATGATTTTTTTTTTTGTTGTTGCGTAAAAGGCAAATATCGAAAATAACGCGTGAACTAAATCGAAATTGCATGATATAATAATTTCCTATATTATAGGAAATTATTATAATGTACATTGAATTGGAAAAAAATTAGAAGAGGGACGCACAAGTCTGAAAAATATTAGCGTCCCCGAAAATTGTAATTTCTCGTGTACCCATGGTGACTTTTTGAAGTATTAGCAGGGGTATGCTAAAATATTACAAAAATAGAAGGATAGTACTATTAGTACTCTGTTTCCCACGTCCACCCCAATTCAAGCACTATCTCAGTAGGAAATATTGGTTGAAAGTTTATCCAGTCATTTTTAAAAACAATATATTTGAGAGCAGATGATAAAATAAACAAAAGTACATAAATTAAATAAAATTCGACTTAGTTTGAATTATGCGTAAAATTTAAAGCTTAATTTCCGGTATTTTGTTTTTAATTATATTATTATGGATTTTTATTTTTTTTTTTTTATATTCTGTAGGTATTTGACAAGCTAAATTTAAAACAATAAATACTCACAGGATTACTTTACAATTAAATATATTTTCTTATACTCGTAACTTATTTAAATTTGGTCATTGCAACACTAGGCATCATTTTATTATGATTTCGAAAAAGTTTTATTTTTTTCATACATTTCACATTTGTATTTCATTTTTCGCATTGACGCATTCGTATATTCCACCCATATGCTAGATTTTCATTAAACTATTGGTACTTTTAAAACCCAATTGTGTACATCAATTGGTTATGTAACTTTTTCTTATATAGCTTTAAGTCGTTACAACACTTCATGATTGCTTTTTAAATTTTTTTCTTATTTCATAATTATAGCTGAACGCTGAACATGGTGTTTTTCGTGAATGTTGAATTATTATAAATTGTAAATATCTAGTCCATACAGCATCGATTTCCCCTTTAACCGAATCAGACGTAGAGCTTCTTAAACCAGATGCACGTCTTATGTATAACGCCTGAAGCTGTATTTAGTTCACTGTCATCGTGGACAGTGTGGCAGACTATTAGTTATTGTTCCATTATAATAATAATAATAACAATCACGACAAAGTAATATAGCCTATTGTATAATTATTAAACTGTACCTTTTTTAATTTTTTTAAGCATAAAACAAGCACTATAAACAGTGGCGTATTTAGCTTTTTAGCACCCATAGGCTAAATTAGTGGTTTTCAATTGGTAGTCCGCGGACCCTCAGGGGTCCTTGGGTTGATGTTAGGGGGTCC
Organism: Stegophylla sp. TES_Ste_2020; assembly: GCA_025469315.1. Lineage (NCBI taxonomy): Eukaryota > Metazoa > Arthropoda > Insecta > Hemiptera > Aphididae > Stegophylla > Stegophylla sp. TES_Ste_2020. Next base: position 39,223 of record JAIPRM010000244.1, on the reverse strand, counting down.
GCGGCTATATTTGTCAGGATGAATTCCGTTATTTTTATAGTATTTTTTTGAGAAAACGTGTGTTTATATTATAATAAAAAGGTGTGTTTATTAAAATAAATCATAAAAATAATGTATTTCTTAATTTTTATGTTTAAATTAATTTGAAACATGTACAAAAAGCAGGTAACTTCCACAAGCGTATTTGTAAAAAAGGGGTTCCCGGTACAATTTAAGTTTTAGCTAGGGGTCCTTGGCATAATGCTTATTGGGAACTACTGGGCTAAATTATTCTGACGCATTCCCTCCTCCTCCATGTAACTAAAGAACATACAATATTTGATCTGAGCCTTTCTCTTTAAATTTTTGTGTACACATTTTTCAAATTAAACATTAAATCTTAAAGATTTTAAAGATAAGAGATTTAAAAAAGTAGGCATGGAAAGTCAAAAATCGATAAACAAGACGTCAACGTCAGAGAAGTCGGGGCAGTGGTTTTCAAACTATTGCTCCCTCCCTCTCTTATCTATAATCGCAATACATTTATTTATTAATTATTGATTAATTATTATCTATCATCATAATGTAAATTTTTATTCAAGAATAACTGAGTAGAGCATTATAGTAAAAAAAATTCAAATGAAGTGGATAATTTATTAAATGTTTTTTTTTCTAATAGAGATATAAATATATAATTTATTTTACATAGAGATTTATATTAAGATGTAATTAGTAGTTAGCTGCTATTAGTATTCAGTTCTATTGATTGAGCACCCCCTATTTATAATTTCTGGATCCGTACCTGTTTCCGTCTGTATTGAACAGATTAAAAAAATAATCGCGTTAATTTATGCGTATCGTTTCGTCGTGTATTAAGTCAACTTAAAAAGGTACAGAATTGTAATTATATTATTGTACGTCACACGTGCGACATATGTGATATGAACAAATCTCATCTGTAAACCGTATTCTCTTAGTCTCGGCCGACGAGGTAAAAATTCACAAGTCTACGCACGGAAATTTTTTTTTTTTATATATAAATAATTTATAAAAAAACACTAATGACAATACCACGTAACTGACACTTTATCAAAAACGAGTATTATACATGAAAAAATTTGTTATCTCTTTGCGCACATATTTTTATAATCAACTATTATCTAAAAATGTTGATAATTTCCCTCCAAAATCAAGTTTCAAAGTAATAACGTGTATCTACATTTGAACTGTGATAACATGTAACTGCACAATTTAGCATTTTGTTTTGATCCGTCAACATCAACCATATATTATTTGGCGACAAAAACTCAGGTAATTAATTATTTATTAACTAAATGATATTGTGCGGACGTTAAGTATAAAGTATTTTGCAAAATACAGTTTTTTTCTTCTCCTGAAAAGTATCCAAATTGTAGATACGTGTAATTATCAATAGTATAAAAAATGATGTAGGACACTACCAGCGCACAGACAGTAGAAACGACTGCAAACGAAGTAGAAAAAATGATTGAAAATACTCATATATATATACGAGTATGTTACTGGTACCCTCCCATGTGCAATAAAGGATTATAAAACAGTTTTTTACGGAACGACTTAAAAATAATAAGTGACATTTTATGGACTCGTTTGTTGTTCTACATATGTATAGGTATACGCAAAAACGTCATTCCAGTCTGCGTACATTTTACTTCAGCCTGCACTCCCCCACCCGGTGTATACGGATATATGTCGGTGGACTTGTTTCCCGATTATGTAATGACTTTAAGGATTCCCGAGAATACGTTACGAATGATACGACATTATATTATATTATGTTATTTATTTTTTTATTAGTCTCGGTTATTAATAATAATAAAATTGTGTAATATTATATTATATCAACTCGTTTTGTGCTCATTCCAATGGATCAACCATTTCGTCTGCCAACGCCACTGTGCCCACACACACGTTTTGCGACCGATTTGTGTAAAATTTTTTCTCCTCTCGCGGTCTGATAAAATTTTGATTCTCGTTCGAAAATATTATTTAACATAGAAGAACGACGACGACGCGAGTGACGAGTTCTTTTTTACAGAGCTCTTTTTTACAGATAATCAAATACGATAATAATACAATATTATTATTATAATAAAGTACTGGTTTGTAGAAAATTAATTTTTCGTCGTAAAATCGGTTTAGTCGAATCTCCGTTAATACCAAAAAAAAAAAAAAACAATGTGTTTATTGATATTCGTCATTTAGCTTTAAATTTATATAATCGCTAAAAATAAACGATTAAACACCGAGCTCGGCAATGATAGTTATTTTCCAGGTTTTGTGGTTTTTTAGCGGTTAAACTGTTTGAAAACGAAAATTTTATCACGATTTAGTCATTAGTTAGGCACTGAGTCAACGTTTCAAGATAATAATATTATTATTCGTTCTCATAAATAATTAAAACTTTATAGCTTACTTTAAATACCTAAGAATAATAACGAATTTAAAAAAAAAAAGCCGGACATACTTCGCACGATGGGTGTTCTTCGCACGATGGGTGTTCTTCGCACGATGGGTGGGATTCTCTTGACGGGTGTATTTAATTTTAAAGAAACGATAAATCATTTCTTCAATAAAACGATTCTGAGCGAGGGAAGTTGATAATATAAAAAAAAAATGTTAGAAAAATATCCAAAATTTTTTTTCATATTTTCAAAATTTTCTTGCGCCAAAATCTTTTTCATAGGGTTTTCTATCTATGTTTAAATTTTCATAAAATTCCGATAAAAAAATGATGGTTTTCGAGTCGTTTTTGTCAAATTTTGGGTAGTTTTTTCCAAAAAAAACATTGAGGAATTGAGAAATTCAAAAAATGACCTCTTTAAAGTACAATCTAGAGGAGAATCGGGTTTCAAAAAGTTATTGATCGAAACTTTTGGACAAGTATTTCTATACGAGAAGTTGTACACAGAAAAAAAATAAAAGAAAAAAAAATAAACATCATTGTAAAAACACTAGCTTCTTCACTTCGTTCAGAATTTAAAATGTTTCGTCAATCAATATATTGTTTGAATGATACTTAATATTGTATGTCTCAAATTATTTAAAAAAAAGAGACAATACAAACAATCGGTTTTGAATATCATATTAGTATAGTGAAAGCGTACATTTTTTTAACGAGGTTTGATGAAAAAAATTCACTGAAGTCGAATATCAATGACCTTTACAATATTTATGTTCCGATAAATTAAAACGTACTCTCGTTATTGTGTATTGAAATACATTTAAAACAAATTTTTTTTTTTTGAAAGTAATTAAGTAAAATAATATTATTTTTGAAATACACAATCGCATTTTTTGATGCAATTTCATTGTACGTATTACACACAAAACTGAAATAAAAGGAAAAAAATATTTTTACCTAAAAAGGTTTAAACCAAATAATATTTTCGATAAATAAATTTGTTTTAAAAAAATTAAAAATTTTAGTGAGAATAAAAGACAATTTAAAACACTGTTCTTTGTAATTTTAGAAACTTAAGTGCAGAAGTTTACAGAAACAGCTTAATTCGTTGATATTGAGCACTCATTTTGTATTAAACAAAATCAGTTGCTAGATATCATTGTTCTACAAATATTTGATAAAAAAAAAAACCATAATTTGATTAACTTAATTATCTCAAGAGATATCACAATTGGTATATCTTCGATTGATTCCTTACTTTATTTAAAATTAAAATGAAGGAGTTTAAGTTTAAAGTATTTAGATAAACTTAAATGTAAGTGACAATATTATAATCAAATACGAAAATTTGAAATTTTATTTAAAAAAGTTCTTTTTAAGTTTTTAATTATTTGTTATTAATCTTGTAAAATAAATCACAAAATATTAATTACACGAACAAAATAGTAGAAACCTAGTAGTTTTAATTATCAAACAATATTTTATGTTAACATTTCAACTCTTTATTTTCACATTTCAAGGGAATGAAAATTATTATTTTATTATTAAATTTTTGTTTTGTTTTAAGGTTAATTACAACTAGTTATTAAATAAGTCGTATTATTGTGCACAATTTATCGGTAATTTAAAATTAGAAATAAGGCTGTAATTCCGTAGATGTTTGCACGTGTGAGGCTTAGCTTTGATAAACATTCTAATAGAAATCTAAAGTAATTATACAATATTATTTAAATCCAGTTTTTAGAGTGGCTAAAATTTAGCTGAATTCAATAAAAATGTGATTTCCATTTCCACTTAGACACTCTTGAATATAAATAATACTGCTGGTATGCGTTATTCTAATACTTGAATTTTAAGTGTGTCCAGTTCTGAAATCAAAAGTTAAATTTTTTATCATAACTCATAACGCTGGAATTGCATGTGTAAACTATTCAATATTTCGTATTTTAGATTCTGAGTAGAGCGAAGAAGCCAGTGTTTTTACAATAATGTTTATTATTTTTTTTTATAATTATTATTTTTTTTTATGTGTACACGTTCTCGTATAGAATTACTTGTCTAAATAAGTTTCGACCTGCATCTTTTTTTTCTCATCAACATTTTTTTCTTTTTTTACTTTCCTCCTCACTTAATAGTGAAATATTAATACAAGCCGAATAAATTTTTATTTTGTTATGATAATAAACTTTATAATTTTCAATTGAAAAGACCCAAAACGAATGACATTCACGAATAACGGTCGATCGGAGGAGCAAAACACTTAAGCAGTACAATAATAATAACATATTTATTTATATATGTATATATTTTTTTCCAGGCAAGCCGAGAATTCGGAACTAATTATTATTATTTTTTTTTTTTACAAACAGATAAATCTCGTTATCTCTCGAATCACATGCGACTCTATAAAAAAAAAAAAAAAAAAAAAAAACAATAAATTAATATAAAGTATAGGTATATTCGGTTGTACCTATTGTTTTAAATACACAATATTAAAAAAAAAAAAAAAAAGTGGATAAAATATAAAACTTATAATAATAATTATGTTATGAACGGTCCGAAGTTTACCGGGTGGCGCTTCGGGCGCGAGAGTATGACGCACGCCTGCCGCAGTGTGTCGTAGTCGTGACGCGATTTTGAGAGAAGGGTCCGACAACCGGTCGGGGCTCTAGTGATGGAACGCGTAGCTGCTGCTGTAACCGTAACCGTGGTCGTGGCCGAAGTCGTACGTGCCGTAACCGTGACCGTGGTGCGAGGAATAGTGGTCGCTGACGTAGATGGGCACGTGCTTCTGGACGTATACCGGGTAAGGGACGGGGTGGGCAACCGGGATCTTGACCGGCACTTTGACCGGATACGGTACCGGCCGGTCGACCGGCACCGGCACGTGTTTCTCGACCGTAACCGGGTACGGCACGTGCTTCTCCACGGCCACCGGGTACGGCACGTGTTTCTCAACCGGCACCACGATCGGCCTGTCCACGACCACCGGCACCTCCTTGGTCACGTGCACTGTGCTCACGTGCCCGTAACCGTGGTCGGATCCCAGCAGACCGTAATTCGACAGGCCGTCCCACTCGCTGTGGCCGCCATAACCGCCGTAGCCCAGGCCCCACAGGCCGCGTTTGCCCTGTTTCTTCTCCGCCGGTTTCTCAGCGGCGACGCCGGCGGCCTTCTCGGCTTCCGCGCTGACTAGGGCCGCCATGCTCACGCTCGCCAACAAAAACGCCGAGATCTGAAAAACGACACACACACACATATAATTATAATGCAGGCGCGGATCTACGGGGTGGGCTATGGGGACGATGGCCCCTCCCAGAAATTTTTAAGTGCATACTAAAAACGTATTGATTTTATGTATATTTGATTTATTTTTGTCTTATCGCCTCCTCATGATTAAGGTCCAGGTCGCTAAAATCAAGAAAATCATCTGGTAAAATGTCAGTTTCGAAAAAATATTCATATGAAATTGATCGATTTCGGACAAAGTGCGAAAAATTTTAATGTGCTAAGTTTTATCACATAAAATTGTCAAATATTTTTTATTTATTTATTTTTTTTTTTGGTTTCAAAAATGTATATAAGAGTATTCAATCTAAATGTATGTACTTCTACTTTTATAGTAACGTTAAAAATTATATTAATTTCTTTAATCAGGATCGATACAAAAAATACTTTTGGTGCTGAGTTAAGAATAAAAAAAAAAATGCACTCCATGAAAAATAATGACCCCGTACAAGTGGGCGTTTAGGGCTACCTTTAGTAAATAACCCTGTGGGTGCATCCCGTGTGCGTGCTTTAATATTAATTTGTACACGTGAGCTCACTGCGCCGCAGGCCAATCAATGTGGTTTTTCTAACGCAACAGTCGTACACATTATAATAATTATGTAAATTAGGTCGTCGTCGTGGCGGTCATCCGTGAGTCTGTGGCTCGACGAGCGGGGTGGGTTCACGGTTTAAGAGTAATAATGTATCTATTGACGATTAGGTCTAACGTTTGACACTGCGTTCGTTTGACTGAAGTATAGCGTTAAAATCGATAAACAATAATTAACGCCATGTATTAAAAACGAGTGAACGTAAATAATAAATAATGCAATTTGGCGAACAGCTATTAGATTTCTAGTCTGTGAAACAATTTACTATCAAATATATACATTAAACGTTTCGACCTAAATTCTGTCTTCGTAATATTTCATTGGATGAGTTAAACTTTTTATAACTAATTATGTATACTCTGTCATTGTATTTATACCTATGTAAAAAGCCGTTTGGCGTATATTTATAAAATAAAATAAAAAAGAAATAAACGTTACAGAAAGAGTTCTAGAAGAAATGATTCGAACACTTTGCCAACAAATAGCACAATACAATTTTATTAAAGGACTGATATTTTATTTTAAGGTATATATATATAAAAAAATTTTGATTTAAGCCTTGTTTTAATTGGGAAAATTATTGACTAAAAACAAAAAAAGTCCGTAAGTTATAGTCCATACGCGCTTGGCATACTTTGGATAAAATTTCTTTAAAACCGTGCAATGTTGTTGATCACTGGAAAACGATTGCAGACTTATCCTTATTTTTTGATACAGTTTTGCCAATATATAATGAAGAAAAACAAAGAATAAAATTTACATTTAAAAACTTGGACCGAATACGAGAGGAAAATAAACTATATTTATATAGTACAATATTTAAAAGCAATGGCACATACCATTATTATGAAATTAATACCTTTAGTATAAAATTGTAAAAAAAAAAATAAATCGACCATATTTATAATAATTGCATGCATCTATATATTTTTAAATTTTAAATTGTTCAAATTCATTTATTTATTGTTCATTAAAAAAAAAATATCTATTTTATGTAAGTTATTGTGATTAACAAATTTCTTCGACATAAAAAAAAAAAATAAATAATTAATGGACAAAATTCGTGTGTGTAATTATTTTAAATTATAGTTTGAAGACATATTATTAAATTATTGCAATCTAGTTATTTACTCAATCTACTTTCTTTCATAAGATATAGTTTTTTTTTCAAATTTTTCGTATATACCTCACATAATACGTATAATTGCGTAACACATTGTAAAACTAAAATCAGCCCTAAAGACCAGAAAAATTTACATTTTACAAAAAAAGATAGTGATTAAACGATTAAATTGACTATATTCCCGATGTATTGTTGTTGGAATTACCTTAGACTTAATTGATATACGATATTTCTATTTTATTTTTCTGAATATTTTGAAAACAAACGAAGATAACGTAATGCCACAGAATACGCACAACGTACACGAATTGGCGCTAGAAACAACAGAGACGCAGCATCGGAAAGGGCTTAGTGCAACAAGATAATTCCACTTTTTGAAATTTTTCATTATGAATAAAAATAAAAAATAAATGACGAAAAATTGAAAAAAAAATGTTTTAGCATATTTTAGCTCTATTAATAGAGCCCGAAAATAATAAACACGTTAAGTTCTTTTATTTTCATTACATTTTTTAAAAATTACTATCAAAGTCGAATGATCTTGTTTCTTGTTCTAAAATACTATTTTCTCATAATTATTGTACTCAAATTTTTCGGATTTAACTGGTTGTTGCACCAAATTATAGGGTGCACCCTCAAAATATCTTATGCGTCAAAATGTCCCGCATTCAAAATATCCCCGTTAGAAAAATCCCATATTAAAATATTTATGTAAAATTAACATAACATCACGTAGGTAGTTAAGTGGTTCGTAATTTTTAAATTGTTTGAACCATTGATCTACGAGTATTTCCTAAGAATATTATTTCAAAATATTGTATTCTATATTTTTGTAATTTTCGTAAATTATTGAAAACCGTTGATGTAGTTTTACATTTTGAGTGAAACGAATAAATAAATAAATAAAATATATGTCACAAAAATTTATCATTTTCAATATAACTGTATTTTATTTTTATTTTATATATTAGTTAATAAATTATTGTAAAACAAAATATACTGTTTGGAAGCAAGTATTATAAATACAATATTTATGCAATTTTAAATCTTAACTTTTGTGTGACATAACTATAAAATAAGTTATAATATGGGATAATTTGAATAGGGATGTTTTGATGCATGTGATATTTTGAGGGGGAACCAAAATTATAGAGGCAACTTTTCGCTGTACAATAATTTATGAAAAAGTGAATTTTCAAAAATAAGAGGACTTATACATCGTAGGTCAACCCAAGCCATTCGGTTTAGCGCGTTATACTTGAGTATTACGTTTATTTTTTTTGTAAATAGATGATAGCTGGTACTCACCCAGACTTGCTGCATGTTTGCGATTCGTAGAGTACGCGTGTGAAATAATCGAAATAGCCGCTGCTGTCTCGTACGATTTCTGTACAACAGCTCACAGGTTATATGGCACACAGGTCGATGGTGATGTGATCCAGATCGGTTGAGTCGTATCCGTTTTATACAGGAGCGTCGGCGGACGCCCGAAGCTTCCAAAAAAAAAAAAAAAAACAACGTCGGCCGGTGGGGATTTTCACGAAGACGGTAAAATCACACGCCCGTTTGTACTTGTGTGTGTGTGTGTGTGTACCACCACCAGCACAACGAGTCGGCTTTGTGTACCTAAGGGACATTTCCCAACACATCCACCTCGGGGCCGTTCACCGAGCGTTCCCGGTTGACCTCTGCCTTCGGTTCTTCGGTCTTCCAGCGTGTGCGCTGCTCACATTGTAGTATTGTTTCTTCACGGTTCGTTCCCTCGGCCGGCGAATATTGCATCATCCCGACGACCACGAAGACGACGGCTTAATAACACACATAATATCGTACCTTCTCTGGAAAAACGCACGCACACACAAACACACACACATGCACACAAACACTAAAAGTCCGGCCTTCGAGGAGTAGTTGGCGATCGCCCGTGTCCTCGTACACGTCGTATTACGCGTGCCTAGTGTTTTTTTTTTGGTTTTTATCGTCATCACCATTATCATCATCATCATCGTCATCACAGTCATTTGCATATTTCGCATAGCGTGTGTACGCGTGCAGAACTTAACGTAACTCGCGTACATATAATATAATATACTCGCGTAGTCATACCATTACTTCGACCCATTGGCATCACCCCCACCCCCTTTAAAAGCTTTTAGGTATTAGGTACATTAGGTAGTAATATTATTTATATTACGTTATTTACAATTATTTTTAGCACAGAAAAACGAATCGCAATAAAATTAAAAAAGTTTAACTTTTAAATTATGACGTTTATTTTTTTTTTTTTAGCAGAATACGAGTAAGTGCTTAATGGATACTACATTGTTTTTGAGTTTTGGTTCAAATATTTCCTATTCTAACCTCTTTTGAAATGCTTAGGTACGCCTAAGTCTGGACCCCGTACGGCGCGGTGGCGTGGCGGTTCGTATCGTTTCAAATGTGTAAACACCGCTGCTGTTGTGTTCGAATTGTTTTTATAGAAAAATATTATTCCTTTAAAATACATAATATCGCCTTTTTTGTTCGCAAGTATAAATAGGCCCACCGCGTGTCCTCCGTTGTCGTAACTCCCGAGATAAATACACACGGCGACAGAAAATGTTTGACATATTATTATTATTGTGTGTGGCCACGATCGCGTGAAGTTCACACGTGACTCTGTAAACATAGGTGTTGTGTAATAATATAATGATTGGTCTCGCGGGGAGAATCTAAACACTTTTGGGTTTTTCGGCAGCGATAGTCACTGTGTTGTTCTGATAAATTATTCCATTAAACAATAGCGTCGATTTTTATGTGTATAATAGGGTTGAGTTTGTTTTTTTAGGGTAGAGGGAGGGGTCTCGGCAGGGTAAAAAATTATCGGGCGCACCCGAAGTCCCAGATAACTAAAGGACCCAGGGCTTATTCTAAGGATTTTTACCTACTGCCCAAAATGCACTGAATACAGGGGTCACCGGTCACCCCTTATAGTTTTCACTGGTTGTAAGAATTAACCGCTTACAGTGATCAAAAGTGCAAGGAACGGAACAAAAAACCGTTGCGAGTGAATTTTTCGCCGCTCATTGTGATCTGATTTTTGGTTACACCGTTCAAAAAAAGATATAACTATATTATATTAAATATATTAGTACCTTTATCAGGGGTGTCATTTTCAGGATGCAAAGGTACGCACCTCATGAATAAAATAATTTTGAAGAATTACCAGTATGTAAACTATCATTTTCATAATTTTTTTTCGTTTTTTACAGTATTTTAGCAATCATCAGCTGATATTAAACTGACATTAGCTGATATTAATTCTGAGTGATCCAAATTTCACATTGATGTTTACTTTTTTTATTTTATTTATTTTTTTTTGTTTTTCAGTTTAAACACTTTTTTGTTTACTGAATGTTTCGGCCAGCAACATTAGATGAGAAATTGGCTTCATTTGAAGTCATTTTTCCAAATTCTCATTTTTGTTCTTAAAATCCCCTAAACTTTGGGTAAAATATGCCGATACCTAATGAATTTAATGAAATCGTTATCAGTAATTTAATCTTAACTCCAACACTGATAGTACCAGGAACTTGAAATTTTTTTCTATTATCAACAATATTATAATACAAACAAAAATTTTTATTTGAAACAAAATTTAACCACTTTTGACATTTACTTTTTGGTAGATATGTATTTTCAAATAAAATGTTTGACTCTTGAGATTCTGTAGATAGATTATATTATTACATATCAAATGTACAAAAATAGGAAAGTAAATTTTAGCTAGGTAAATTAAAACTTTTTTTCAACACATCTTTTTTTTTTTCACTGCGCATACAATATGAACTGCATATTTTCAGATTTTTAGTGCTTATAAATACATATTTCACAAAACGTTTAAGTGCATGTTTCAGTGTATATTTCGCCAATATTTAGTGCGTTATTTGCACGCTTATTTACGCGTTTTTAAGCTCACGAACTTACGAGCTCCAGAATTAACAAGTGAAGCGAGGATCAACGAGTCGTTAGAAAAAAAAATTAAAAAAAGCCGGACATACTTCACACGATGGGTGTTCTTCGCACGACGAGTATTCTTCGCATCTCGGGTGTAAAGCTTTTGGTGGGTGTATTAAATTTTAAAGAAACGATAAATCATTTCTACAATAAGACGATTCTGAACGAAAGAAGTTAATAATAAAAAGAACAAATGAGAAAAAAAAATGTTAGAAAAATGTCCAAAATTTTTTTTTCACATTTCCAAAATTTTCTTGCGCCAAAATCTTTCTCATATTATTTTCTATCTATGTTTAAGTTTTCATATAGTTCGTATCAAAAAATGATGGTTCCGAGTCGTTTTTGTCAAATTTTGGGTAGTTTTTTCCAAAAAAAAAAAAAAAATTGAAGAATTGAGAAATTCAAAAAATGACCTCTCTAAAGTACCATCTATAGGTAAATCCGGTTTTAAAAAGTTACTGATCGAAACTTTTGGACAAGTATTTCAATACGAAAAGTTGTACACAGAAAAAAAAATAAACATGATTTTAAAAACACTAGCTTCTTCACTTCGTTAAAAATCTAAAAACAAAAACAAAAACCCCTGAGAAAACTCTCTTCTACCGTACGTACGAACGGAACGGAGCGGTCAACGGAAAAACTTAAGGGCGCACCACAGTGACAGGGGGTCGGCCTTGCGAGTGACAGAGCGACAGAATAATAATATCGAGTAATAAATAATAGATAATGATAATAATATTATGATGCTCGCACGGGAGAACCCGACGGAATTTTCCGGGCGAATTACACCGTGTTGCTAAATCGACGTGCGCGTGCGCATGTTTGTGCGTACTGCAGTGTCTATGTGAACGTAGTAGACCGATTTCTCACAACACGCGATGGGAAAAAAATATTGCGATTGCGATTGTGTACAAAAAATATACTTAAATATACATAATAATATACGCGTATAAAACTCGGACACATAAAATGTATCCAATGTCGTCGTATATAATAATAATAATATTATTATTAGGTCGTGTAGTTGAGCAACAAGTGTGATGATGATGATGATGTGGTACCTTTGTACGTACGTGCACGTTATAATATTATGCGTGTAAACGTGTGTGCGCGAGCGTATTTATAATTCGATTCGGGGCGGAGAGTTACGAAGGCGATGCATCAAAATAATATAATATATCGTAGAATAATTTTTATTCAATAATGATAGACTCGGGAGTTCGGCCGCGAGAAGTGTGAGGAAACACGTCGATTTCTGTGGTTCTGTGTAGCCCCGTGCAGCAGCAGCAATACAGTTTGTACCGCTCGGACGACAATTATTATTATTATAATAATTACCTATTAGGTATTATTATTATTTATTATTATTACAATATCGCAAATGTTTCTTAACGCCTCGAACCGGGCGACGGCGGTGGCGAGCAATATTTAATTACCGCGCGCGTTTATAATAATAATAATTGTTCACACCATAAATCGTGTGTGGAAACGGTCGTCAGTTTTTATGTCGTCGTCGATGACGGTGATAATACTTGTATGCACGCCCAAATAATGTTTTTTAGTCTCGCGGATTCTCGAACAGCTGCTGTCCTCGGGGTCTCGATAATAATAATATTAATATATAATATATGCGTAATAATTACACTCGTTCCTATATAGCTAATTTGCATAATAATCATTTACGCGTTTGATGTACACTGCGTGGCGTATTTAGGATTTTCTCAAGAGGAAGGCGGGGGATATGAATATTAATTTTTTGTCGGCCTTTATTTTTTCAATAAGAATAATAGTACATAATATACAATATTTATAAATTATCGTAAAAATGCGTACAACATTATATTTATATGAATATTACGAGAAATTATTATTGTATAATGAGCTAGCGTTTCGTTTTATCGTGATCCATCTTTAAAATTTACTTTAAAAAAGCCGGACATACTTCGCACGATGGGTGTACTTCGCACGACGGGTGGTATTCTCTTGACGGGCGTATTAAATTTTAAAGAAACGATAAATCATTTCTTCAG
>JAIPRM010000244.1:0-25671 GCA_025469315.1 Stegophylla sp. TES_Ste_2020 | reverse complement strand
TGAGAAATTCAAAAAATGACCTCTTTAAAGTACAATCTAGAGGCAAATCCGGTTTCAAAAAGTTATTGATCGAAACTTTTGGACAAGTATTTCTATACGAAAAGTTGTACACAGAAAAAAAAAAAAATAAACGTCATTGTAAAAACACTAGCTTCTTCACTTCGCTCAAAATCTAAAAAAATCCTGGAGGGGCTTTGATTAGATTGGAAGCTAAACTCTCAAAGCCTGTTTACCGAGTCCACCTATACTTAAAACACAACAAACCCATTTATATATAATATTTCTATTAGCTTAAAATTTATATTATTGTAGATCGTACACAATATAGTACAATACTTCATACATATTATTAAGGTACGGGACTTATAGCACTAAAGTCTAAAATTGTAGGAAATATGTATGTATGTATGTATATATGGAAATTTTCGAAATATGCGCGAAAAGATGTAACTGATTTTTTTAAAACAGTAATTAAAAAAATTTGGTTTGGTAAATTTTAAATTTAAATATTCTCGTTTTTACATTCTAAATTTCTAATAAGAATTTCAAACATTACCTACGAATTGGTATTAACCGCCATATTAATAATTATTAATATCGTAGAATGTAGTTTCCACACAAAAATCATTCCTTCCTTATTTCTCATTTGCCAAACCCATTAAGGTGCAATTACGCATTATCTTTGCGGACAATAGAATAACTTAATATTATAATATAGGTACTCTAAGCAAGCAATAATTGTATTTGAAAATAAATTGTACGTTTTGACTCTATTTTTGTGCTTGGAAATTTTAATATCCCAAACAAGGGCGTATTATTATAATCCGTGTACACGTGTAAGTCGGATAGCTCGCATAGCTCTAATATAACTACGGGTGTACGTATAATAATAATAATAATAATATTATTAAAATAATAGTAGTGTTCGTAATAATTGAAAACAGAGTACCCCTAGTCGCGCGCGTATATTATAAAATATACACGTATCCAGCGGAAACCGGCTCTCTTGCACGCTATTATTCTGGCCGCATAATACGATTTATAATAACTCTTCGGGGCGGCACACACAGCGTAAGTGTATACACACGCACGTTTATATTATTTATAATATTTTTACTGTACGGATCTCTTTTAGTCCATTCGCAGTGATGTGAAATTAACTTTTGAGACGATTTTTTCTCACGCCGAGTCGGCGGATAACACAAACTCCGTGTGTCCTACATAAAAATACGTGTTATCGAGCGCGCAGGTTGTGGCAGATTTAGCGTCAGGCAGAGCAGGCAGTTGCCTAGGGCGGCGAATTTTCGGAAGCGGCAATTTCGTGTTAAAATTATATTTTAACCGACTTCAAAATAATAATATTGTAGTCGTACATTTTTTACATTCCGAAAATATTTTTATTTTAAAAACGTTTACTCAAGTGTTGGTTATTTTACTAAATGTTACTAATGTTGGTACACCTACGGTATAATGATAATAAATAATTAATATAACAATATAATGAGAATTTTGTCGTTTTTAAATTTTTTTCTCTGGGAAATGTAGAGGTGACTAAATGGAAAAATTCGGTTTATTAAGATTAAATATTTGACACCATTTTATATACTGAAAATAACTTTAAAGTACTTATATCGATTATTTTAGCACTACAGGAGATTGTTAAATACTTAATTTTAATTTTGAAGAATATTTTAAATTTATTAATAATATTTTTATTCAATTTTATAATGCATTTTCGTTTTTGACATTGGTATTGGTATCGTATTTTCACGAATAGAACGATTATTGAACCTAAAAATTGATTATTTAGTCAAAAAAAAAAAAAATTTCGCTTCAAAATTCACGTCTTACACATGAAGGGCGGAAAAAATTTTTCGGGCGTTAAAATTCACAGTTGTCTAGGGGCGGCAATAGTGTAAATCCGTCTTTGATTATTAATTATTATTATAATAAGGAATTTAATAATATAATATTATGTAGAATTTATACTGTATAATATACAGTGCAGGGGCGTATTTATGGGAGAGGCTAAAGGGGCTTCAGCCCCCCCCCTGTAAAATTTCAAAAATTTTTTTTTAATTCTGCCTGCTCTATCAGATTTAGACCGTAGAAGTTAAAATTACTTTTATTAAGAATTATTTGTAACAAGTTATTTATTCATGTAACGTGTCCGACGTTTTCGATCATAAATTCAGATAAATATACAAAATACATTTTAAGCCCGGTACATACTGCGTAATTTTGACGTAGTCGTATGACTGCATTATTGATTGCAATTCATCGAGACATTAACGTAGATTATGAAATCCTATTAGATAAATTTGCCAACAGTGGCAAAGAGAGAAATTTAAATTTAATATAATGAAATTGTTATAAATAAATTGTGTTATCATTATAATATTATTACTATGTACCTATTCTATTTCATTATTAATTTTGTAAAAACAGTTGAGCCAATATTAAAAATGAAAATTTTGTACTGAATTCCTAATTATTGTTTTTAATAGGTTGAATTGGAGAATTTTGCTCGGAGAAAAAGCCCAGCCCTCCCCACCCCCCCAAAGAAAAAAAAATTCTAAATACGCCTCTGATACAGTGATATATGATAAATCGCACCTCCTCCTAATTACCGCGGCGTTCCGCGAGACTCACTCTGCTCGGCGGCCCGTTGGCCGTATATATATATATATATATATAATATTATATACGTTATATATATATATAATAATATAACGCGTTGTATATACGGACGTACACGTACGTCGTCGTCGTCCCGTAGCGCGAATGCCGCCGCCGCCGCCGTCGGTATACTATACAAGGTACACACACACACACACACTACAACTATCATTTATGCCCAGCGGTATACCGGATAGCGTACACTTGTGTGTGTGTGTATGCGTGTGCCGAGCGTAACGTATAATAATAATAATAATAATAATAATGGTAAAAGTGAAGAAAAGAATAGGTATAAAACGTGCCGGGGTAATAATGGACCGAGAAAATAACACACGTACGGCGTATACATATATAATATATATACACACAAGTACCTCTATTATAATATACGTGTGTGTACAGGTATAAGGCATACACACACACACACACACACACACGAGCGCGCGCGCGCTATACTCTTGTACACAAAGACACACACACACACACACACAGACACACATACACTCACACAGACACACACACACACACACATGCACGAGCGGTATCGTTTCAAAGAAATCCGCGCGCTCTGAGCCCCCGGAACAACGAGCGGCTGTGTACGGCGCGGCGGCAGGCAGCAGGTATTCCCGTATAACGACGACTGTGCGACGACGACGTCCGACGACGAGGCCCCAAGGATGAGCGAGTGTATGTCATGCCATACTAGGCGGTCGCCTTGCCGATGTGCCGACGCCACTGCCGCCGCCGCCGCCGCCGCCGGAACAGGCAACAGTGAACAGCAGTCGCCCGTCAGCATTTAAACGTTGTGCATGTGGTGTGTGTGTGTGTGTAGGCGTCCGTCTCTCGTCGCGCTCGCGTTACGCGCGTTACGAGTTCCCTCTCGCAGGGTTTGTGATTTGTTTTCGTGTACACCGTAGTTTAAGTACGGTTTTTTTTTTTTTTTTGTCGACATAGTGTTCAATATTCAGCTCGCATCGTGGTGCATTTTGTGTTTTGATTTTTTATTCGCCGTTTTACGTTTCTTTTTTTTTTTTTTTTTTTTGTCAAGCCCGTCGATTTTATAAACTCAACGTATTTGTCTTTCTCGCAATCGTTCGCTTCATGGGATTCGCCAAAAAAATGGAGTGGTTCAAATGGATACGAAAATACTCAGGTATATACACCGCCACCGGTCGTTTTTTAATTCGCGATTCAGCACGCAAACTCCTGCGTAACCGTGAGCTCGGACGTTATTCACGATTTTCGCGCCGACGATATTCGAAAGTCACGCGAAATTCGTTTCTCGCGCTTTCTTATAATAATATTATATACTATAGTAGTTGTCTAAACGTCTAATATACGCACGTCGTGCCAACAAAACTACCCTCCCTCCCTGCGCTCGTTAAGCCCACAATTTTTACGACTCGTTTAACGGTTCTTCCAGTCGTCAACATCCAACTTTATTATCCCATCTATTGCCATATATTTTACGGTGCATTCGTGTATTCTGTTAGGGACGTCGTCCGGTCGTGGCCCTAAAAGTTCACTGGGGCGTGACGTGTTCCAAATTGAATTATCAATAATTATTTTACCCTCGCCAATGTTAAGTTTAGGGTCCAAATATGACGACGTTTTCGTGTCCAGTAGTAGGACGTTCCTGTGTGTAATGTACTCTCACAGGTGTATTTATATTTAGCGCGCACGATTGTTGTGACGTGCATTCGCCGCTGCATACGAACGGCGGCAAATCGCCATCGAGGGTCGATGAACCAACGTGGTGTTCCGCAGAGATTCGACGCGAACGATCGACGAGACGAAAACGGCCTTTTGCGCAAACACCACCAATATTATAATACACATTATACCTTCGTATATTTTGTATTATGTATCGTGTATATAACATTGGTGCGTGTGGTGTACATATTATACACGTTACGCATTTTCTCTCTCCGAATATCTTGTACATATTTTTATTTTTTTTTTTTCCATAACGAGAAACCGCTCTAGAAAACACTCGCTGCGCGTTTGTTTTCCTTTGACGGCGGACGCCGATCTCCGCGGTATACCGAATGTTTGTCAATAGGTGGCACACAAATCAAATCGGTTATCGATTCCGCCCAGTGTGTGCGTGTGTCAGAAGAACGTGTACACGAACGAACGTCCTTTTGTATGAAATAATATTTATGACGGAGAAATATTAGAGACGGTTGGCATCAGTACAATATATATATATACAACATACATACAACACAGGACTGCGGTTTTTTTCTCTCTCGTCGCAAAGGAATTCCACGGGTCCCCGCCGCGTGTTTCCTTGGAAATGGGAATTTTTTTCTCTCACCGACGACGTCGCCGCCACCGCCCTCTCACCCCCACCCCACCGACCGATCGTTTGCACGGCAACGACAATAACAACAATATAATGTTTTTCATTGCTCCACTGCTGCAGTATCCAGCTGGCGCGCACCATTGTCATGCACCGGGTCTCCCGCGAATCGGGTACCGGTGTAAAGATATAATATAGAAAGAAGGAAAACACGGAATGTTTGTGGGTGGTGCACACTGCATAATAATAATATGTACGCGCGCGAGCTAGCGCGCGCCCGTGTGTGTGTCTATCGAGTCCCCTTGTATGACGACCGAACCCACGCCTTTTTGTTTACATGTTTTAGATTATATAGTTTTTTTTTTTTTTTTTTTTTTTTTTTCATTCGTCCCCCATCTCTTTCTCTCCCGCTCCCTCCCCGGAAGTCTACTGCCTCCGCTCACGCGTTTGTGTAATTTCTTTTCTCCGTACGCACTACTCGTGCGCGCGCTCATTGTTTTTGTCATGGTGTGTGTGTGTGTGTACGCGAGAAATACCACCGCCGCCGCCGACGAAGGGCTAAAATCATCCGTCCATACGTGCGCATTCATTAAAAAAAAAACGCGGAACTCTTGAGGGATAACGTTGTTTGTTGTTGTTGTTGTTGCCGTTATATACCTACATTGTACGCACGCGCGTATAATATGTTGAACCGCCGCCGCCGCGGTCATTGCCGGTCGAGCTTCGTAGTACTCGCGCAATATAGGCCTTGTTGCACACCGTGTTCATTCGGTTTTTATCTGCCGACATTCCGAGAACCGGCCCAATAAACAACTATACAACGGTCATCATCTCTTCGCCGCGCATAGTCATAATTATTGTGTGTATGCGTGTGTGTGTGTGTGTGTGTGTGTATTTGTATTTGGGTTTGTTATACTCGTGTGTGTGTGTGTGTGTGTAAACGATATAGTGTGCACCGACGGCGCGGCGGCGGTATATGGCACCCGCTCTGGGATCGAGTTCCCGAAATCGTTTCGGGGGCCCTTTTTGTTGTCGGCACATTCCTGCGCGCTTACGTGTACTCCTGCCTTCATATTTCCAATTTTCGTTCTTACCATTAGACATAACGCGTGTACGAATGTCGAATACACACAGACCTTAAGATATCAATAATAATAATAATAATATTACATTTTGTATTACGCGAGTTCAAGGACGTCGGTGATCGTGTTCTGGTGCCAATATTTATATTTTATTTATTTTTTGTTTTCTCCTATCTCGCGCGCGACAGCTGTAAAAACACGTGTTAACCGGTCAGCGCTAAATTTAATCGCTACCGCGTTTACACGCGAACGACGGACGAAATCTTTTTCCCCGACTGGGGGGAATGATTAGAGAAAACCGTTTCCCAATAATCTCGGTGGCTGCCGCAGCTGAGGCTGAGGCGTCATGGTGTAATAATAATAATAATAATAATAATATGCAGCGTGTATTACATTACCGTGCGTTTTTGTCTTTCTGATCGGTCGACACGAATAAAAAAATGCGCGCGCCCGGGTTAGTAGTTTTAGACAATCTCGGGGGATTGACAACGGCGATAAGTCCGAGCGGTTTTTATCCAAAAGAATTAATGTATAATATAATACATAAAATAATGACGTGTCATGTGTTATGCGTGCGTTCAAATGTACAAGGAGGGAAAAAATATATATAAGGAAAGGAAAAAAAAAAAAAAGAATATTACCGACCGGCCGGCCGGCGACTAATGTTATGTCGGCGGCTCCGCCTTGTCGGTACTCTTTGTAGCCAAGAGTCAAGGCCAAGATTATATATCTCAACCAAGGATCTCTTCTGAAACGTTGTTGCCGCGTGTTGTTTCGTCTCTCTCCCGTCTCACCCTCTCTTTCACGCACACGCTCTTCTATTAGGTCCGTTGCCCGCAGATGATTGTAACGCGTCCGTCGTTCGTACTCTCGCGCCCGGTACAGAACAATACTACGAAAACGTGTTATTAGCATAGAAATCCGGTTCCTAAAAATCGTAATCCTAATAATGATAATCGGGATCGAAAATTATGTTGTTTTTTCTTCTATTCTCCCCGTCTAGAAGAAGAGAAAAACGCTTCTCGAAGGACACCTCCCCCTCTTTCGCCGTTACTTTTGACGCATAAAATATGTCATCCGCACGGGGAAGCTTAGTATAATAATATTATATGTAATACTAACTCGGCATAATAATAATAATAATAATAATAAGATACATTATCTTAATAATAATGTATACTGCCGAGGTGTGGACATATCGTTGTTGTGACCTAGCAGCGGAGTTTGTACTAAATAAAAACTTGAAAAAATAAAAAATAAAAAATACGCACATATTATAATATTCTAGTTTGTGTGTGTGCGTCTATTGTTCTGTTATGTTTTTATTCGGTAGAAACGATGTGGTGCGTGCGTGCGTGAGTGTGTGTGTGTGTGTGTATGATGCGAGTTGAATCGGCGGCGGCGGCGGTGGCTGAAGCAGAGAAGATGGATGGATGGATGGATGTGCGTGCTCGGCGGTACGTATCAAACGTTTCGCCGCTCTCGCCTCCTCCGATCTACGTCGCCGACAACCAAACCGGTTTCGTTTCCTCGGCCGCGCGTGTGTGTGTGTGTGTGTTATTACCGCGCTGCGTCGGCACGACTGTTCATTCGTGCGTGCGTGCGTGTGCACCTCTATAATATTATATCGTCGCGCCTCACTCTCTCTCTCTCTCCAACCCAACCCCCCACCACCCAAACTCCATCGTCATCGTCATCGTCATCATCGTCATCGTCATCGTCATCGTCATCACCGCCGCCGCCGCCACCACTAACACACTCACTTATTTTGAACGCCGCGTACACACGTATATTATAATATTATATTATACATAAACAAGACTTCGACGACGGGTGTCAAAATCCAAAAAATATGTACAAAACGAAACGAATTTAATATATAATATGTGTAACGCACCGTAAATAATAACCTGACGTGTATAATATGTCCCGCGTGTCGATGACGGAAATGGAGAAAAAATGGTGTATCACCGACACATCGTTTTTGGGGGTCTTATAATGTGTTCTGTGTTTGTTGCCCTCTCCTAACTTCTCCTCGCGGTGTGTACACGCGCGCGCTCATTAAAATCGTATTGTTCGTGCACGGTGTCCCCATCTCCTATACCACCGAATCGTGTAGTATTTTATTACCGGTATTTTACATAGGCCGAATAGACCAAAACTGGTTTTTACCCTATTAGTTCCCCTAGGACTTAGAAGAGTTGAGAAAGAATGAAAAAACACAAAACAAAATAAAAACGTTTACACATACGCCTTGCCGTCGTGTTTTGATGATGTATTTACCACATCTTGATGTTGCATCGATGTAATACCAGATTCCAGTTATTATTATTATTATTATTATTTTTAATTAAAAAAAAAAAAAAAAAAAACGCCACTACCTTTTAAACGCACGCATCTAAATTTGTAAATTATGTTAATATCTGTAAGTGGATTTTAATTGACAATTTTTTTTTACTCTCCTCACTTTTGCAGGCATTCTACAGGACACGAAAACTGGTAGCATGGAAACGTTAATTGATTCGGCCAGTTCTAAAACCATCAATTATGCGTATACCTCATCGGTAATTGCTGACGATGAATTCATTAACGCTGCTCCCACACCCCCGCGCCAACGGCCGATGTTGCCACCGCCAGATACTTCAGAAGAGACGCCGCCGGAAGAACAGTTACCTAATGACGTGAGTTTTGTCTTTAAACCTATAGGGAATATAATTAGTCAATGTAGAAATAATTTGAAGTTTTTAAATTGAATACGAATTTTCATTGCAGGTCTACGACTGTTGCGTGTCGCTGGACGGAATACCTATTAAACAGGAGTTTCAGTACACCTTGTCCGACACCAACGGATGTGGCCAAATCGCTAAACACGTAAGTCTATACTTTATGTCATTGACTAAAACTCCGCAACAACATTTATTATAACAGCGGTTTCGTTATCAAGTACTTAATAATAATATCCGTCGCAAACAGAATACATATATTATTTAATATAGGACTGTAAATTCATTACTTATACACATATAAATATATTATAGTGTATACGTAACAAAAACTGTTGTCAACATTTTTTTTCTCTCAAGGAAAAAATTTATTATTTTAGATTAAAAAAAAAAAGCCAACGAAGTTTTAAGGCTGTATCTCAAAATTTACCACAATCCATGAGTTTTAAATGCAATTTAAATGCAAATAACATGGTAATTTATTTTATTTTTTTTCCACATCTCGAAAAAAATTAGAAAAATATAATGCTGCTGGAATTACTTGAGAATTGAGTCATTTCTCCATATCAATGTTACTGATCCTTTCCTATCAAATTCGCGCATGTGCAAAGCCTTATATTCCAAAAAAAAAAATATGTGCCCCTCGTGCCCCTCCCTTTAAAATGCCTCCGACCGTGTGATTACAACGAGTAATGAAGCCATAGTATTGTAAAAAACATTATTTTAATGTATTTTATTTATATATATAATGTTATAATTTCTTCAATAATACGATTCTGAGCAAAGTGTTAATAATATTAAGAACAGTAAACGTCGTAATTTTCAACACATACACCAAGAACACTTAGTATCTGGCCCAGGGAGCAAAAAATACCCGTTGTGTGAAGTATATCTTTCTTTGCTATATTTTACTTTAACTTCAACAGAGTCTTTTTTGTCAGATTTTTGATAGTTTTTATCAAAATAAAATTGAGAAATTCGAAAAATGACCACTCTAAAGTGCCATTTAGAAGAAAATCTGGTTTCAAAAACTATCTAATTGAGACTTTTGGACAAGTGTTTCCATACGAAAAAATATTTACAGAAAAAAAAAAGTAAATATATAAACATTGTAAAAAATAAAGTACAAACAAGAAAACCGGATATACTTCGCATCACGGATACTCTTCGCTCCTTGAGACAGATACTCGTGGTGGATGTGTAGAATTTTAAAGAAACAATAAATCATTTCTTCAATAAGGAAGTTAATTATATATAGAACAATAATAGTCATCATTTTCAACACACTCACCAAGAGTATTAGACTCGAAGAACGAAGAATATCCGTGGTGCGATATATGTCTTGCTTTCTTGTCTATACTTAACTTTAATTATAAATATATATAGAATATAATTAATGAGAAAAAAAAGTGTTAGAAAAATGTTCAAGTTTTTTTTTCACATTTTCGAAATTTTCTTGGATAAAAAAATAATGGTTTCCTAGTCTTTTTTGTCGAATTTTAGATACTTTCCCTCCCCTCCCTCCCCCACTTTTTTTTTTAAATTAATAAGACTGCGCATGCGCAAATTCGATCGGAAAGTATTAGTAACATTCATATGGAAAAATGACTCGATTCCCCAGAAATTTCTAACAGCATTATATTTTTTTGGAATGTGAAAAAAAATAAAAACATTTTATTACTAAATTACCATGTTATTTGCATTTAAAACTTTGATTGGATTGCAGATAGGGTAAATTTTGAAATACAACCTTGAAACTTCGTGGGCTTTTTTCTTTGATATAAAAGATAAAATTTTTGTCCTGGGAAAAAAAAAAAATGTTGACATAAGTTTTCGTTGCGGACACTCTAATATATATATATATATAATGTACAGACCGTCAAATTAAAATATTTAAATGGAACGCATTTAAAAATAACAAATTGCTCCTTCTGATGTTTGGCAACGTAATCAAAGTAATCCTCTCAAACCGTCTGTGAAACTTTCTTAGGCACAACAACAACGGGATCCCTTTGTGTTTTCCTCTATTGCCTTTGATGTTCCAATTAAGACACATTTCACTATTTCACAGACACATTGTCAGTTAATACTAGTAATATATATTTCCACGAAATCCCATCGGGCGGCAGCCGCACTTGGCAAACAGTCAAATCCATTATTTTTTGACACGGCGTTTTATTTTGTTTTTATCTTCATTACGCGTCTGTGTATGTGTACAGGATATCGAGGGACTGGCTTCGAAAATTCTTGAGTCCATGTACGGGACGACTTTGAACACTCCTTCACGCGGTGAACGCACTGTCAAAGTGACGCTGAACGTTAAACAGTCTACCGGAGTACAGGTGGACTGCACTACGGCTACGATGACGCCGTCTTGGGGCTACTACAGCGGCCGCGAGCGCAAGCACAGGCGATCTCACGGCAGGTCGAGACAGATATTGGTCGAGTCCGAACCCACAGAGTCTGATTGTCTAATTTATGATACGGATGGGTCGCCACTGCACTACAAACTCAAATCGGGTGCGCAGCTGTACAGACGCGATCAATTGGTGGAAATGGTGGAAAAGAGTCTGGCCGAAAACTTGAGTTTCCAAAATTTAAGGTAAGAATTCGTCCGTTTTCCTATAACACTTGCGCACGTTTTGTGAAACGTCGTGCCGAAATATGTGAAAAAACGATAAACACTTAATCCTCCGAGGTCGATTAAAGTGTACACTCCCGGGGTCACGGGTTGACGCTGCACGCTTCCGTTGCGTTTTTGCGAATAAATGTTTTCTTGTTTAAACCGATCGTCGTGTGGACGTGAATCGTCTCACTCCCGTCATCGCACAATCCCCGAGTCAATCAGCCCATGTGTAATTGTAGGTACATACATAATATTGGGTTTTATAGTAGTTGAGTTTATGAACTGTTGGCAGTATATACGCGCCGCGCCATTGCCGCGCTCGCTAATAAATCAAGTACCGGGCGCGGAGAGAGATTAATATACGTTCGCGCGCGCGAAATGATAAACCTCCCAGCGGCGCTAATAGAAATAAATAATAAATAACAAAAAAATGTGAAAGAAAAAAAAACGTCGTACGTTACAGTTATGATAATATGCGCGTGTACGCGCGCGAGGCCGTCCGGTACTATCGCGTGTGCGTGTACAATAATAGTAATAATAATAATAATAATAAACAAGAACCGTTGAACCGTGAAAAAGGAATTCCGCGCGTGTACCTATATAGATCGCGGGTGATTATAACACAATATTAATATGGTAGTAAACATTTTGTTGTTTTGTACATGCGGTATATACAAATTGGACGCCGTCCAAATTCGACACTGGTTCGGAGATCGCCGCCGCTGTAGCGCCCCATACACGCGTGTGCAGACGTCAACGGCGATCGCGATGACGACGACGACGACGACGAAAGATGAAAGGACTCTTCGCGTGCATTTCGAGGGGCGTTATTTGGGAAAATTATTTATAGACCCTGAGTCCTGCTGCATTAATGTTTTGGTCTTAGCGTTCCATGCGGTCGGGCCGGGAGGAAGTCACAAAAACGATAATATTTAATATTATTATACTTGCTTAAATTTACCTGTGGATATAGGTATATTATAACCATCATAGGGGTCACAAAATAATCTACTGCATGCATGCCCCGCCCGAATCAAGGACGGCCTTAGGCAAATTTGTTGTCGCTCTAGGCAAATTTAATTTACGTCACACCTATTAATTTGCTTGAGGTTGATGTACAAAAAACTCAATTTTAAAATAATTAATATTGTTTATTCCAAATTTGTCGCCCTTAAACTAGTTTTGCCACAGGCGGTTGCCTATTTTACTATGGCGTTGTGCCGGATCTGCCCCTAACGTTGAAAATACAAATTTCCATTGGAAAAATTCCTCAAAACCAAATATTTTTGCTCAAAATTATTTCGATTTTCTAGTATTTTGTTGTATTAAGTTGTATTCAATTTATTGCGATTACTGATTAATATATATTGCGGGTACTCGCCATTTGGGTATTTTGTATAAAAATATCCATATTCATTGGTAAATGGGAGGTTGGGCAAAGCAACCCGTGACTTATTTTAACCCAAAAATAAAAAGTCTTGCTACGCTCATGCCTGTGGATGTGTATTGAATATTCCACAATAGTTTTCGACCAGCATGTTGTGAACATTAATTGTGATTGGATTTATCTTAAAATATTTCCCAGTTTGAAAATTTTGAATCAACAAGCAGCGAATAACACTGTATCTTGTTACCTACTTCGTTTTCCAGTAAATAATAGTTACAGGCTTTTACAAAACTGTCAAAAACTACTAGTGTTGACTGTAATCTGTAGCATATGACCGATTGACCTCCTCAGTCCTCCCCACCATTTATCCATTTACTTGTGATTTTATCCGAACGCACTTTATAATAATGTATAATATACATAATATTATATTAAGTGAATATATAATACATTAAGTCTAATGTTTATTTATTTTCGGTGTTTGTTCACAGGGAAGCTCAGAACGGGCCGGAAGGATATCACAGGAAACGTACGAAGCGCCGTCAGTCGTCGAGCGCTTCCGCCGCTGCCGCACTACAACAACAGGACGTGCCCTCGGCGGTGTCCTCCGAGTCTTCGAAATCGCCGCCCGTTGTGGCGTGGAGCCCATACGACTTTGAGCCCTCGCCGGTGATGCCGTCGCCTTACGAGCGCCACCGGAACCACCACCATTACCATCGGAGCCAGCTGCGCCCGCTGTACGCCAAGAACGTAGAAGAAACCCCCGCAGCACGAGCTGAGGTTGCCGTCGAGGAGCACGTGGTCAAGTCGTCACGTGGCAACCGATCACACCGTCGCAATGCCTCCGCGGCTGCCGTGAAAAACGACCGTCACTTGCAAAAAAAGTCAAAAGACGTAGCCACCGCCCAAGAACAAACCAAATACCTAGATCATCAACGGTACAAGCGCGCCAAAATGGCGTCCAAGAAGATCCATCACCACATACACGAGCACCATCATTATCATCATTATGACTATTATATTGTGTGATGGCGTGTAGAACTTAGAGATGACGGAAAGTTGTCTGTTTTTTTTATTAAAATTTTTTTTCTCGTTTTTTATTATGTAAAACTATATGTTATTTTTAATATTGTATTATGTTTACTTTTTTTAAACGTGCTCTTGCTGCACAAGTGACTGCCTGGGTCGGTAAAATCGACAGTAATTATTATTTTAATTTTTCACTTCACCGTTCCCTCCCATAGTATAGCATATAATTTATTAAATAATAAAAAAAAAAAAAAATACCAAAGCTTTTACATAATTACTACTTTCAATTTTACCAAGTGTACAAGGCACGTAGCTCATCCACAGCTAAGTGCTCCACCTATAATTTATTATTATTATTATTATTATTATTTAAACGCATTTGTTCAATATCGGTGCCTTTATTAGGATTTCGATTTATGACTACAAAGTTTGATTTATGTGTATATACTCTACCCCCTCTCATTTAAAATCAAATGTTATTGTATTTAATAATTTCTAACAGGGAGTTTCCTCCTACCACCCTGAAAAGAAAACATCATGTAATCAAACTTTGAGCCATATAATTATCTGAAGTATTTGTAAATGTGTTTAACAGTTCTAAGTTCCTTTTTTTATTTACTATTATATAGTATTGTATTGTATTTTTTTTTTTTTTTTTTTTATATAAATTTTTAAATTATTGTAAAAACCATTAGGTTAAAAGTTATAAGAAAAAACTCTGTTTTTCAGTGATCCGTTGTACAATTATAATTATTATTTGTAACACTATGTTATTGTATGACAGTGCATATGCTAGAAACTAAATTGTATACTTAAAAAAAAAAAAAAATGTATGACATTTTTAATTTGACTTATTTGTAAAATGCAAAAATCATTATAAATACAATCAATATTCATACCTCATTAAATTATCATGTTTTTATTACATTCTAAACCGTTATGATATCCTGTAATGAATTTTAATAGTATTTTTACTTTATGTCAACTACTTATTTTTTCTAACATCAATATTATTATATTCTATGTGTATACAAATTTCATAATTATTATGAAATTAGCGATAAATTTACTTAAAACCTCTCTAATCATAATAGCGGCATTTCAAAATAAACTAATTTAAGTGTTATATTTGGTTTAATAGTCGGTTATTGGTAAAATATGGCAATTTCAATAAGACTAATAACGTGTGACACAATATAGTATACCAATATAGTCTATTAACAATTTAATATTTTTAATAAATGCTAAAACTCGTCTTAATTCAATATACATTTATTTGGTGTGTATAAGTTGCATTTATTTTATTTCTATTAGACCTTTGCATTTTCAAAATTCAATCTGCAAATCTAAAAGTCTAATTTTTTACTTAATATCCATATTACATACCAAACCACTTAAAAATTCAATAATTAGTAATTTTTACCAAACAAACCCATTTGCTGGTCACTAAACAAAATAATAGCTTAATTTTTCTATACTTGCCAAAACAATTCAATACAACGGTATACTGATAAATTTAGTAGATTGCCATTACATTTAATTTTATACATAGAACATTATTAATGGGTCATGAAACTACGTAAATATTTAACACAAACTCTTTGTACAAATGTTTTGAGTACTAACAAAACTATTTAAATGTTGTATTAGGTGATGTTTGTACATTATCTGTTATAAGTATATTCGGGGTTGTAGTTAGGCTGGAGCCCAGAACTTCTAAGGGGTTCCCAATATTAATTATTTTATTCTTATTTTATAATCCCCTCCAAAATGAAATCCTACATATGTTACTGAGTATAGTAGGTACCTAGTAGAGATGTATCTTGGTGTAAGTTCAAGGAATCAGCTGACCCACAGTTAAAATTAATTTACCAAATTTGGACTCTTTAAAACTATAATTTATATATATATATATACTATGTATTATATATTTGCTTAAAAATATATGAAAAAAAGTTGGGCATACTTCGCTTCTCGAGTAAGATATTCTTGGTGGGTGTGTTGAATTTTAAAGAAACGATTATCATTTCTACAATTATACGATTCCGAGCAAAATATGTTAATAATGTAAACAACAATAATAGTCGTCATTTATAACACTACTACCAAGATTATCTGACCCGAGGAGCGAAGAATACCCATTGTGCAAAGCAAGTCCAACTTTCTTGTCTATACTCTTCTTACCTTTGTTTTACTTTACTTACTTTACTTTTTTTTATCTAAAAAAAGTATGTATTATTAAAAATTTAAAAATTTTGCTGAGAAAAAAAGTGTTATTTCCAAAATTTTTTTTCACATTTTGAAAATTTTCTTGCTCCAAAATATTTCTCATATTATTGTCTATGTTTAGATTTTCATAAGATCAGTATTAAAAAAAGATTATTTTCGATTCTTTTTTGTAAAATTTTGGGTAGTTTTTACCAAATTGTAAAAAAACAATTAAGAATTTTGAAAAATGCCTTCTTTAAAGTACCATAAGAAGAAAATCTGGTTTTCGAAAAGTTACTGGTCAAAACTTTTGGACAAGCATTTCTATATGAAAATGTGTTCACATAAAAAATAAAATAGAAAACAACATCGTCCCTTAAATTATAAAGGATCATAATAAAAATAAACAATTTTTGAAGCAAGATGATTGCTTTTTCTTATTATTTTATTTTTTTTTTTTTGCTAGTCATTTCAATAAATATAATATTGGCAAAAGCGTATACATTATTTAATTATTTATACAAAATAATTTAATTGATTTGATAACTGCATTAAATATGACTGAAGTGTATTGTGAAGATCTAAAAGTGATTAAATTGATTAAAGAATATTTTATTATTAAAATAAATATCATTCAGTGAGAAATATATTAAATGAGCAATTTTATTTAATGGAACTATAGAATTTGATAAGCCGCGAAAAAAAATACAATTTCTTGATGAAGTAGGCGTAAATGATACTTCAAAACCATCAGTTGATCAGTATTTTAAATTCAATACATAATTTGTTATTTTAAATGAATTAACAAATGTTTTAAAAAACGATTTGAAGGTTTTTCAAATATTGCTTAAAAAAATTGATGATTTTGATTTCTTAGTATATTTTAATGGAACAGTAATAATTATGAACAAATGATAAAATCACTATTATAGAACTATCTAAATTTAATAAAAATGGTCTTCATCAAGATCAATAATGAATGGAATATAAATCGTTTCACTCTACTTACTACAAATAATTAAAGAAGAACAATTTTAATATTTATGATATCTGATGATATAACTTCTTATCCAAATCCATCAATAAACTCTTTATAAAATGGCTTATGCAGTACCAGTCAGTAGCGCTACAGCTTAAAGAAGCTTTGGTCGTTCAAAATTTATAAAATTAAGCCCTTATTCAATGATAACAGAAAAAAGATTAATAAATTTGACTATATTATGGGATTTAAGAAATCTACTTCGGTAAAACTCATTTTAACTCAATGAAACATTTTCACAGATGAAAAAAAGAGAAAAAATTATATTTATATTTTGTGATTCAATTATATCTGTTAACTAGGCATACTTTATCAACTGATTTAATTTTTTTTACTGACAACAAACAACAGTGCATTAATAATGTATATTATATTGTACTATACATGCTAAACCATATTTAATTTGTTAATTTCTTTTTAATGCTTAATTTTTTTTTTTAAATTACCCTCTCCCTTACCTTCACTAGATATAAATTTGTCTGTAAAAAAAAAAAAAAAAAGCTATTGAAAAAAATTTAATATAGGTAGTTTTCAACAAAAGTGGCTCCTTTTAAAAAAAAAAATGGATCATCCTAAAAGTACTAGGTATAGTTTTCAAGAATAAAAATTTTTGCACAAAATAATAAAATATCCAGATAGATTTGGAGTATTCTGTGTAAAGTTTAATTTATAACTACAAAATGAAAAAAATTCTTATTTAAATAATGAGAAATAAATTAGAGAAAAGAGACTACAGGCACTGAAGTCAAAGATCAAGTGGGAGATTCGAAGATTAACGAAGATATATTTCTCTCTAAATAAGCCGCCATCGCCACTGGGTTGTGTGAAAACTACTTGTATGTACCATTTTAAAGCCCTATCATATGAAGCCACACTGCAGTTTATCTAAAAATCGTTGTTGATGGAAAAAGCCAGTAAGATGGTTTATACACACAACCAAATCCCATAGTTCGCAGATAATGTCAGTGTATGAAACTGCTCGTAGAGTGTAAACACAAAAATATTTACAATTAATGTAAAAATTATATGCATTAGAATCGCGGCCCATTGGACAAATGATCATTGTCAACTTGTTCGAATGCATTGAAATTGCTCTATAATGTCATAGAAGTAAGTTTAGAAGTATCTTATGAAAACTTTTGGGCGAAGGTCTTCATTGCTGAATTTTGACAAACAGTAAAATCGTATATTGATTATCAAGGTTACCAAACATACTCCATATAAAACATTATATACATGAACACAATAGAATATACATAAATATAAAATTGATAGTATTATTTTCATTATAATTTGCAATATAGATATTTTATAATATATATTGTGTTAAATGATATCTGGTCATTCTAGTAATTCAACAGTGTATCAAAATTCAAAGTTCTTTTTTCAAAATTCAAAGTTTGCATAGATTTTTAAGACGTCTTTATTTTATGAAATTTCATTGAGTAATAATAATTACGTTTATTTTATGTATAAAATGTGATACTATTGATGCTGATATAATATATAAAATACAGTGTAGTTTCACTGTTATTTTATTGTCAATTGATTAATGTCTGTAACAAAAGAAACCCTAAAACTTAGTCGAAGGCCGCGATAATGCTGTAACGAGGTTTAACAACAAAATCAATTTAATTAAAAAATTTGTCGCCAAATATTGACATTAAGCAATCATTTGATGCCAAAATGGCTTGTGCGTAATATATGAATGTAGATCAACAAAATCAGTGTAAGTATATGTTTAACAAATTTCTTTATAGTTAAAGTAATACAAATACCTAAATATGTATGTTCTAATTATTTAGAGATTCCGTGAAATATAAATATTATTACAAATACAAAGATTATTCAGACTACCTACCCCCTCTCCTTAAGATACATTTATGGTAGAGTAAGGAATTAACACAATTAATTAATTAAAATGTAGAAAAACTATTCAAATGAAAATCATATTAGTAATTATTATAACTTGTATAAATAACATATGAACAAAAAAAATGTAATACGAATCATGTAAATTATACAATTATTTCTTCTAACCCAATACGTTAAATAATCAACTATACACATTAATTATTTTAATATTAGCAAGCAGTATCTACGATTCAAAATATTCTTTTTGGTTATTAAAAGAATATAATTAAAGAAAACAGATCCCAAAATAGTCAACGAGCTTTTGACGAACGAAGATCCTGAACGGAAAGAAGAAGTTTATGATTTCACAATGATATTTATTTATTTTTATTTTTAGATTCTGAGCGAAGCAAAGGATGTATTGGTTTTAAAAATCTATGTTTTTTTTTTCGTATGTATGGATACACTTTTTCGAGTAGAGATACTGGTCCAAAAGTTCCGATCAGTAACTCTATAGATCGGAAATGTTGTTATCATGAAATCAATTTTAGTTATTTAGAAATTACTTCCAAAATAATAGAGATAGAAACTTGAACATTTCACCAACTACTAAAAATAGTCATGCGAATACCTCATAAAATGTTCAAAAACATTTGATCAAATTCAAGATGAATACATAAATTTGAATACGATCAAACGATCAATAATGTTATAGACACCTATATGCATAGACGTATTTAGGTGGGGGGTTGGGGGGCTAAGCCACCTCAAAACCACTAATGGTCCCCCCAGATTTTTTTAAAAATTGCTAAAGATTAATGTACTTTACAGGGGCTAAATCAATAAATAAATATTTTAGCCAAATATTTTTTCCTAATTACGCTAATGCCTATATGTTTCAGCGCCGTACTTTATTCATAAAATAAACTACCTATATACAAGTGCATATCGAATTACATGACGCTTTATCTTGACCTAGTAATTCGCCGCATGACATACGTATATACTGTCGATATTAATTGATCACGAGACATTTCACCACAACTACTTCATCGTGCGATGTTTTGTCGCAAAATATTTCGTCGCGAGATATATTCATCGTTTAAACGATTAATAATTATCTATGCCAATTATTATGCCAGTACAATACGTCAAAATTAATCGCTTATAGATATCAAAAACTTTTTATTTAAATCTTGCTCAATATTTTCTTGTAGGAAAATAATTCTGCCATGCTTTCTATCAGTGGAAACATTGTCTGAAATTAATACATTTGTACAATACATTTGTATGCATCATCATTTATCTACGATTAGATTTTTTATGATAAATGTTATAACGTAATAAAATCTTATCTACAAATTTATGTTACCAAGAATGAATAATTATGAACCTTATTATGGTAATTATTATGATATGTGATAAATTAAATTCCTATTACAGAACACCCTCTATAATATCGAGTTGGAAAATATTATGTGACCACCCCTATGAAAAAATCCTCAATTCGTCGTTACTGCATGACTTCAAAGTTGAATTATACTAAATAATAATTAAATTATAATAAATACTAAATAATAGATATAATTTATTAATAATAGAATAATTTATTATAATAAATACTAAATAATAACTAAATTATAATAAATAATAATTGTATTCTAAACAGACAAGAGTTAAAGTGAAGGGAGACACAGGGGCACTCGGCCCCCCCTACTTCTGCCAGCACATTGGAAGTACTTATTAATAATTATTAAAAAATTTTTTTCACGTGTCAGTGGCTACTTTGGTTCATGTCTAAGGAAGCCAAAATATTGTTCGGTATATACATAGGTACCCATAAACTTAAACTTATATAATACTTAAACGTGATTTTTCGCGCATTTTTTATAAAATGTGAAAAGTCATATGGACGTCTTGAGTATTTTTCACTCTACAGATATGATTATGGTAATAAATTGATTTAAATTGGAAACCAATGATGAACTGATATCAAAAAACGACTCAGTGGGAAGCTCAGTTTATAATTTTATTATAATGCTTACAAAATAAAAATAAAATGACATATTTCTCTCAATTGAAGGAAAAAAACATGGACTATTTTTACAGTTTTCTATTTATGTTCCAAGATTCATAAAGATTAGCTTGATTAGTTATTTAGTTATTTTTATAAGCATTTAAATTTGGAATTTATTATATTTCTACACAAATTTTGTTGAAAATGTTATCAAAGTCTGATTGAGGTTTTTGTTTCAAGACAAAATACTTAATTTAAATGCAAATAAAATATAACGTTATATATATATATATATAACGTATAAATATAATACGTTGGTACATTAATTAATTAATAAATTTAAATAATACATAAATAATAGTTTGAAAAATTATTTTGTCATACCTAATTAAAATATATTTATTCTAAATTTTAATTTGTCATTCTTCCAAAAGGGTTGATAATAATGAAAATTTTCGTCGAAAGTGTCTTTGATTTCCTGAATACGTATCTAATCCTTACATTTATACGAAACGCTCAAAATTGAATCTAAGTTTGAGTCCCCCTGAAATATTTTTCCACTTTAAGCCCTGTGAACAGATAATTCTAATAAGCATTTAAGATATTATTTATAATAGTAATAATAGCAGGCGTGGCTTTAGAAACTTGCTGAAAGGGGAGCCATTTATTTGTAATAGCTGCAGGGCTCGTAAGTTTATGCACTAAAAACGCATAAACTTGAATGCAGTGATGCACTAAAATCTGGCAAAATATGCATTAAAACATGTTCAAAACAGTTTAGAAATACGTATTTATAAGCACTTAAAATCTGAAAATTTGTAATATTTATATTAAAAGAAGCAATTAAAAAAAAAATTATGTTGTAAAAAAGTTGCATTTTATGAATAATTTTATGCATTTTTATTTTTTGTTTAATTTAAATTTAAATTTTATTCTTTATTTTATTGTATGAAAATAAGTATAAAAACTTATACAAGAATAAAAATATACCGC
This sequence comes from Stegophylla sp. TES_Ste_2020, assembly GCA_025469315.1. Lineage (NCBI taxonomy): Eukaryota > Metazoa > Arthropoda > Insecta > Hemiptera > Aphididae > Stegophylla > Stegophylla sp. TES_Ste_2020. Next base: position 3,729 of record JAIPRM010000244.1, on the reverse strand, counting down.
GAATAATACTATAACTTTGGAAACATGTTTCAAAAAGCAAATAAAAATGAATTCAAGAATTTATTTATCTGATATTTTGTTTTACCCGCCCTGAAATATGATTTACCTAAGTGTGTTTGAAATAATATGCACTGAAATTCCGAAATATTTTTGAATTAATTATTTACATTATGATATGAAAGTGGTACGCACTACGTAGTATTAGATGCTCAATACTTTGGTACATACTACCATAATATTGAATTTTATTATAAAATATTAAAATTAACGCCACTAAATTATTGATTACGATTTACATATTATCTAACATATTTGTCAGGTTAAATTAAAATTTCTTGGTATTTAATACATAGATCGGTATTTTAATATTCATAATAATTATCGAATAATCGAAGAAAATCAACCGAAAATTTCAGTAAGCTTGAGAGAGGGCAATGACCCTAGTGGGGCCCCTTTCCTGGAGCCGCGCCTGAATAATAGTATATCAATAATTTTATAAAAAATCTAAAACGTTCTAACTATAATAATATTTTAGTTTATATTCCTATTTCCTAATAAAAATCCTAAGTTTAAAAGCTTCCTAACGGTACTCACCACCCACGTCAGAATTGTCTTGTTCCAGTCATAATAATAACACCACAACGTCGTATGTTTGATGTGCCTCTCTACCAATGCCTAGTTCGTACGCTGTGATTCAGCCTGTATATACCAGTAAAGATTCAATATCGATGAGATCAGAATAATTAAAAATCCATTAATGTCGCATCCGTTCTTAATAAGCTTAGTAATAATTCTCCATAAAGTCATATGTATCACATCTAATTAACAGCATAATTTTATTATGTTACGATAATTATCATCAATTATTATACTACAGATCATTTAGTCTGTAAACCAGATAAGGTATCAAAAATTTTATTCCCAGTAATATTGTTTTAACTAATCGTTTTCACAAAGTTTCAAATAATAATATATAGGTATTATATATTTGTGTGTATTCTTAATAAGATAGTTAATAACTTTATTTAAAAAAAACGTACTGTATTATCATAGTTTACATGTAATAACCCGCAACAAGCCACAAGGCTCGGTAACGCTATTAACATGAATAACGATAGAAATAGATAATTATGTACTTATTCATAAATCATTGTTTAAAAGTATTATAGTAGTGGAATGTGCTGTTATTTATTAGTGTTATTTAAATAAATAAAGTTTACAATACACAATTCGCCAAGAACAATGTGCACATTATGAATGTTATGATAAGACTAAAATGTACCCGAAAGCCGCGATCTTCGATTTCGTTCAAAAGGACATATTTGATATTCCTTCCATTACGTTTGCATTTTTCGTAATAGACCGGCTGATAAGAGACATGAAAAAAAACCTGACAACCGTCCATAGATTGTTACAAAAATATATTTAATAGTCAAACAAAACATACAATTATATACATAAAATATAATGTAATATTTATATTACAAATAATTCATATAAAATTAAATATATAAATTACAAATATATATTATATAGATAGATGGATAGATAGATAAACACGCATTAAATAATAAAAATATTTACACTTAAATAATGTTGCAATGTTATACCTTCCGTTTATAATATACGAGTATACACAAAAATAAAGTGATTTCAAGGAACGCGTTTTAAACTGTCATGTCATCAGAACCATATTACGCCCACGTCAATGTTAAAATCGTTTTAATATCCATAGATCCTTATGTCTTTGTAGTAGAGTAATATAGAATGCTGCAGTGAAATATATTATTAGATGTGTGTAAACTATGTGTCACGACCAGATTGAACGATTTGCAAGTATTTTAAGACTTACGCGTGGGTAGTATTAGTAGCCAACGACTAACTTGGTTAAACTATTGGTAAACGCAATAGCCGGGTCGTACCTAACGTACCCCTAGCAAGATCGTAATTGAAAACAATTTTGAAGGTTCAGAAGTCCAAAAAGATTAACCTTCTTTTTTTTTTTTTGTTAAATTTAATTATTTTCATAAATTTTTTAAACAAATTCCAGGATACCAGGACCCTCCCTCCTCCCCAGTTACAGCCTTGACCCCGTACTCGTTTTAACGGGTCGTCGGAAGCGTATAAAATAATATGTCGCCGATGAAATTTTGTAAATGTTCTGGAGGAAATGGCCAAGGAAACGGACTGAACGATTTTTCGAGTGACGTCGGTGTGAGCGAGTGACGGTGCCCCGTATGCGGCACCGTCTAGGGTATCTGCAACTTGACGGCCTTGGACTTTTGGCGGCGCGTCGCCGACGACTTGAACCCTTCGGTGATCTCGTCCAGTGTCTTGCCGGTGGTCTCGGGCAGGACGAACGCGCCGAACAGGGCGGTGACCAGGCAGCCGACCACGCACGCGGTCCACACGGGACGGACGCCGACCGCGGCCACCAGCTGCGGGTACGCCTTGATGGCGACAAACATGAGCTCGTAGCCGCACGAGTACAGCACGCCGTTCATGGTGCCCTTGACGGCCATCGGGAATATCTCGCCGCACACGCTCCACGGCAGCGGCAGCACGGCGAACATGGCGAAGAACACGTACAATAGGAACGGGACCAGGAGCAGACCGCCGGCGGGCGGGTCGCCGACGCCCTCGTACGCGTACATGTACGCGAGCACCGCGGCCAGCGACGCGCACATGCCCACGCTGGAGAACACGGTGAGCGCGCGCTTGGGCGCCGCCTGGAACACCAGGCTGGCCACGGTGCCGGCCAGCCGGGCGGCGCTCAAGTACACGGCGGCCGTCATGCCGTCGATGGACACGCGACAGTCGCGCAACACGTCCACCGAATAGAACAGCAGCACGTAGAACCCGGACACTTGTTGGCAGCAGAAGAACGAAAACGCGACGAGCGCGGGCTTCCACACCGCGGGCCCGGAGTACGCGGCCCACGTGCAGCCTTTGGCCTGCGCCGCGGCCGCCACGGTCGCGGCCACCGTCGAGTCGGTTCGGCTCAGCGTGGCTATGGCCGCGGACGCGCACGGCGGCGGCGGTGGCATGGCCGGCTGGTTCTCAATGCGCGGCAGTTCGAACCCGAACCATTGCTCGGCGCGGCGCGCCTCCTCGTCACGGCCGCGCGACCGTAGCCACATGGGCGTGGACGGCACGAAGAACGGCGCCACGAAGCCGACCACGCACATAGCGCCGAACACGGCGGCCACCGCGCGCCAGTGCATCGCCGCCCCCAACGCCGCGGACGTCATCATGCCCAGGCCCACGAACAGCGTGAAAATCAACAGGTAGAATGGCCGACTGCCCGTCGGACTCGTCTCGGCTATATACACGTAAATCACGCCGCCAGTACCTGCGTTTTGCATAATATACAAACACGTATTATATAAATTAACAACGAAAAATCGAATTAAAATAAATTATGTTATTAAATACACATTCCATTTACACGTCGAACGCTCAACACTCGATCAGTCTGATGTACGTCAAAACCTCTGTATAACGGACAAACGAAAATTATTATTATGAAAATGCGTCCGTTTTACCGCACATGTTGACGTGTCGAATGACTAGGGCTGGAAGCCCTTAAAAATCACTAAAAATGCTCTTAAAAAAATGCAAAAATGACTTAAAAAACTCAAAAAATGCACTAAAAAAATGTCTTTAAAATTTATTTATAATAGCTTAAAATTCAAAAAATTATGTGACTGGTATGAGGTATCGTCGGGC
>JAIPRM010000243.1:0-67318 GCA_025469315.1 Stegophylla sp. TES_Ste_2020 | reverse complement strand
TTTCCGAGTCGTTTTTGTCAAATTTTGGGTAGTTTTTTCCAAAAATAAAATTGAAGAATTGAGAAATTCAAAAAATAACCTCTTTAAAGTACAATCTAGAGACAAATCCGGTTTCAAAAAGTTTATTGGTCGAAACTTTTAGATAAGTATTTCTATACGAAAAGTTGTACACAGAAAAAAAAAATAAAAAAAAAAAGAAGAAAAAAAAATAAACATCATTGTAAAAATACTAGCTTTTTCACTTCGCTCAGAATCTAAAAAATAAATTGCTTTTTCACACATTTGTTTGAAATATACGATAACACTATTATTATACCGTCATAGTAAACTTTACAGTAAAGAAATTAATTAGTGGTTGAACCTAAAGTTAACGTTCCATTAGTAGTTGCTTTAATATATATATATATATATTGTCTTATCGGTTCTATAAGGCGATGCCTTCTAATCAAAATTAATGACGCACTGTTCAAAATGTTTATATTGGTACCACAATATTACGCAACTTTATACGTTTTATAGTTTTAATTGACTTTGAAACTTCTATGCGCAAATTTATCAACGAATATATTATAACAATTATTATGAATATTACTATCACTATGAGTATACCGATATTATATTTCATAAAACATCATATTCAATAAAATACTTAATTAATACCTGAATATTAATAAAGTCAAATAGTATGTTCTTCACTAAGCAAAATTATTATTGTTTACACGGCTTTTTTTTTTTTTTATATAATTTTATTTGTTTGGACTATTCTCGTAATCGTTTTAATAACGTTCATAATTTATCGTGTATGCGAGTATCAAATTATTTCATTAAAGTTACGGTGTAGTCTGAAACACGATTATAAAGAACTTCTTTATAATCGTGGTCTGAAAGCATCGAAAATAAATAGTGAATCGATACCTATACATTTTTTCCCCGTCCAAAGGTCATGAAAAATACGATTTATAATCTTTTTTTTACACAGGTTTTGTATCCCAGGTAACTATCGTTTTCACAATATGATATTATTATATTGAATAGATTATTGAATATTATGACACCAAATATGCACAAAAACGTATATTCAAATAATATGTATTTTAATAACGTCACTAAACATAACGTCGTTGGCATTTACGTACTATCTCGAACAGTTACAGAGTGCTCACAAGACTGTCCAAATATCTTTAACTCCTTAATTTCCGTGTTATGTCGTCTATACAGATTGGATCAAAAACGTAATACTTAACTAGCTTTTAATTATAATCTATGATTATTTTATTTATATGCAGATAATAAAGAAATGTGATGCAATAGTGTACCTATACTAAACCAACTATAAACCACCGATTTATTAACTTACTATTGAAATCAATGTGCATTGTTTTGTCATAAAATGTAATAAAACTATCATGGTACCTAGTACTCGGTAAAATTATTTCGTAAAGGTTGATAGTTTTAATTCATTTATCTAGTCGAGATAATTATAATCACACACGGCATATGTATTGTTGGTCGGGGCAATACACATAAACATAGACTACGTCATTAAGGGATGTCAAAGGGCTATTTTAATATTCCTAAAAATGTTTGACCTTTCCCACTACTTCATTAAAATTTAAGCACTCGCTCAAGCAAAAAACGTATAACTGTGTTCGGAATTCATATTATGTCATATCCACTCACACAGTTATTACGTTAACCGTTAACCGAACGTCCGCAATTATTATGCTTGAATCGAAATCCGTGTTTGTAATTGTTAATTTGGTAATAAATATATATATGAAAAAATGGTCCACAACGAATACAACTAGTTCGTACACTTTGGTTTATCCAACCCTGACCGAAGGCACCTGCGCCTACCTAACGTTTGTGTACACCAGTGTTTCCCAAAATGGGCGATATTGCCTCTTTGGGGGCGTTAGAACCACCCAAAGGGGGGCATTGAGGTTACAAACTCGATTGAGAGGCATTATAAAAGTCGGCAGTGACTGCTTCAATGTGAATATTTTTCATTCTGCAGTCATATAATCGTATGTGCGAATTATTAAATATGTGGGTAATATTTAATTTGTCTTACTTAATAATAATAAATACACATTTTATATGATTTATTACTTTTTATCTGACCGGAATTATCGTATTGATGCTGATAGCTTTATTTGACTTTAAAAATATGTGGACTAAAAAAAGGTACCTAATTAAAAAAAAAAATTAATTCAAGGGAGTCGGTGAGAGATATTAAACATTAAAAGGGGCGTTGCGTAAAAAGAGTTTGGGATACACTGGTGTACGCAATCAGATTGTAGTTATTTGCACAAAATGAGTTCAATTTTCAGGATGCTTCGTCACGGGTAGCTAAAATTTGTGCCCGCAAAACGATTGGCTAACATACGAAGCTGAATAATATCATTATTAATCTTTGAAATATCGTGCGCGGACGTGATGTCGTTCACGTACTTGCTGCATAATATTCCAACCTCAGAAAATCGATTTCGGCTCTTGTGTTTGCAACCATGTATGTATTTATTATGGACGCCGCTTAAACGTAAATAATAATAATAATAATTATTATTATTATTATTCGAACACAGGTGTGACCTATTAAAACCGGTATCGCAGTATCTTTACAGCGGATCATATTGTAACTTTTATAGCGGTAATAATTTACTATTCATTAAAAACAATAATTTAAAACAACAGAACCGATAGGTGGTGGGTATAGCGTAATAATAATAATAATAATAATTATTTTTATTTTAGAGAAAACAAAATAAATATTAAAAACGTCTTTTTTATGCACGTAATGGCGTTTTTTTTTCCCACCGAGATATCCGGTTAGGAAAAACAAAAAAACAATAATAATAACGCAGAACAATAATTAGACACGAATTATTGTTATTGTTTAATGTTTTATCGAACGAGTTGTTCGAATAGAAATAACGAGTTGTGTTGTTAATATTTTATTGAAATAATAATCCTTAGGTATATGTACAACAAACGCGTATTATAATTTTGGAATTTATTTTGTGTAATCACGACACGAAGAAAACAACGCGTATTCGTTTTGTGTAATATTTTAAAGTGGAAAATCATTAGTCGTTCAACTGAAAAGTGTTATTATTCAAACATAATTACGATGATGATTACACCAGACCAGGATATTATTGGTGATTTATACGAATGTATAATTTTATGATTTAATTTTGGCAACTATCGCACTTTAATTGCGCAATTACGTGTGTTATAAATAACTGACAGACATTTTAGTATTCCTAAAACGATAGCAACTATACCGTCACGCCATTATTATAATAATTTGTGCTATTATAATCGACCACCATTATTTTATTATTCTAATTAAATTTATTACAATATTTTCTCGTAATTAACTATAATAATCACAAAAACCCGCGTACATAATAATATTATATTTCGGTAAATAACAAATGTCGATAAATCTATTTAAGAGTTTATCGAATTCGCGCATTAGCAACACATTAATGCTCCAAAAATATGCACTGAAACAGTGACTTTAGCAATTTTCCACTTACAAGCAGAAGGGAATCGGTAATCTCTTCATTTTTCTATCCAGCTAAATGTAATTTTTCGAAAAATGTATTATTAATTAAATTATTATTTTTTTTGTATAAATTTCAAGATGAGTATTAATCGCCTGCTACATTGGGTGATTATTACCTCAGGCGATTAATACCTACCGAAGAGCTTACATCTGATGAGTGATGGGTATACATTTTCTGTGACACGGGGCAATTTCTCCGTTGTTGACTACCCGTCGAGATGAGATGACAGTGACGAAATATGACACCTGTCGATATTCAATAAAAAATAAGTTTAAAGACACAAAAAATTATTATTCTGGAAACCGTACTGTAATCGTAACATATTCGGACCACGGATTTTATAATTATAAGTAGTTATAAGCACTTATAACCACAATCACACTTTTATTCAGAAAATAGACAAACAACTTTTTATTGTTCAATATTTTTTATATAATATTAGATCAGCAGGCCACCGTTCTTCGTGCAGGCCAATTTACTATAATACGGATTTTTTTCTAGGAAAATGCGTGTACTTTGCTGGTTGGAGGAGATAAAAAGAAAAAAAAAAGTGTCTGAGGACTAAAACATTTATTTATTTTTATTTAGAATTTTATCTCCCTCTAATGTTATTAACCATAAGCAATTTATAAGATATATCTGGTAAGGGGAATTTCAGGGAGACTCCCTATGACCTTGCTTTATCCAGATGACACCATTGCAGTCCTAAGACTGTTATGATAGAACAATTATACTCACAGATAATCTTATCGCAAGGGGCGTGGAGGAGAGTAAAATAATTTTAGTACACTTTACCCTCCGATGTTGAAAAAAATATTCTGGGAAATTTAACCAGGGCTACAATTATCCTAAGAAAATCTTCACTTCGGTAACATTTTCCGGGGGTGAGATATCCCATCACACCGAATCTAATCTCGTGCATCATTTCTTTTCCTCTCAAAACATTTCGCTCTTACTGTTGAATGCGATTCGATCCGATTTGTTATTTATTAAAATCAATCAGACATATGAAAATACAATTTATTTCGACGCAATGTAAAACGAGTTCATTGATGACAATTATTTACTGTTTACAAGCAACATTTCGCGTATTGTTTCTAATCGTTCGAATATTGTTGTCGTAACGGTACGCTGCCTTCAAATAAAACGCCAAGTTGGAAATGAGGAAAAGGTGCAATTTCGAACTGTGGTTAACAATATTATACATGTTCTATTATTTTTGTGTGAAATAGCTCTGGTTATTTAATATGCGAGTAGTTTTTATATCATATTGTCATATGTTACAGTGCGTTATTCCCGGAATAACAATATTTTGTGAACAAAAAGTAGAAATAACACGGCGTAATGTAGTTTCGTTAAAAACTATTGTTTTTACTCGTTTTCGTCTGCATAAAACGAAACTAAATGAAAAATTGAAAATAATAACTTCATTCTGAACACATTTCACGAAACTAAATCACGTAAAATATTATTGCACGAATCATTATTTTTGTTAACGTTTCAAATATGGCTCCGACGTCGATTAATTTTGCATTTTTATTTTAACGTCTTCTTCCTATTACATAAAATAAGTAACAAAATTAAAATAAAAACAGTAACAAACGAATTTAAATTACAAATTTTTGTTTTGCATATTTCGGCTTTTCAATTACAACGTGTTACGGCATTTTGAAGTAATGCGTTTGTCATTTTACATCAGTTATACTATTTACCATTGTATAGGAGAAGATAAAGAAGTCAAGAATTATTACTTAATTGTTTTGAAATACCATCAAACTTTTTATCGGTTTGTTTATTAATTATAATTATTAATTTAAAAATCATGAATGATTTAAATAATTTAAATGCAATTTATTTATTTTTTTAAATCATTTAATAATTTTGAAATGACTTTCTGTGTACATAAAAAAAGGGTCATAAATTCATTTTTTAGGAAATCGATATCCAAACCCTAATTATACTGGAAGCTAAAATATTTATTCGTTTTTACGTACTCGAATAGTCTTTGATAATTTTTCAAATTACAAAATAATTTTATGTTAATTAAATAAATCAAAGTATTTCTACATTAATATATAGACTCTATATCCGTTTATTATAGACTGTTTAATTTAATCTGAGTTCAATCATCACAATGATTAAAACTTGAATTGCTAAACATAATGAAATGAGGATAAATTTAAATTCCAATGATTCGAACAAATACTGAACAATAAAAAACAAAAATTGCACTGCTCTATGCATATCACATCCCGATGACGATAATTACGAAATACACGTTGAACACAATACGAATAGATTTTAGATTCTGAACAAAGTGAAGAAACTAGTGTCTTTACAATGATGTTTATTTATTTATTTATTTTTTTTTTTTTTTTGTAATTTTTTTCTATATACACTTTTTTGTATAGATCTGCTTGTCCGAAAATTTCGATCAGCAACTTTTTGAAACCGGATTTGCCTCTAGTTAATACTTTAAAGAAGTCATTTTTTGAATTTCTCAATTCTTCAATTTTTTTTTGGAAAAAACTACCCAAATTTTGACAAAAAAGGCTAGAAAACAATAATTTTTTGATCCAAACTTAATGAAAATTTAAACATTGATAGACAATAATATAAGAAAGATTTTAATGCAAGAAAATGTTGAAAATGTGAAAAAAAAATTTTGGACATTATTCTAACATTTTTTTTCTCATTAAATATGTTTTCCCTTATTTATTAGGTAAAAAAAAAAAAAAAGTAAAGTAAAGTAAAATAAAGACACGAAAGCCGGACATACTTTACACCATGGATATTCTTCGCTCTTCGGGTCAGATAATCTTGGTGAGTGTATTGAAAATGACATCTATTATTATTCTTTATATTACTGACTTCTTTCGTTCAGAATCGTCTTATTGAAAAAATGATTTATCGTTTCATTAAAATGATACAAATTATACATACCCTTTAAGAGTACATGATCCGAAGAGCGAAGAATATTCGTGGTGCGAAGTATAACCGGCTTTTTAAAAATCATTATTATTTTTTTTCGGTTAAATTCATAACTATTACTTCATTAATTGTATTTGTATAATAAAATATGATATGTTAGTTATAATGACTAGGTACACTTATAGTGATAATTGCTAAAAAAAATATTTATTTAAAAACCATATAGTGTTTCAGTTGAATTTATTTAATAAACTTTCAACGTTTGAATCAGTTGAAAATTAAATTTATCCAACCTATAATATGCAGTTAATAACTTTATAATGACAATATGATAGAACAACTTTTTACGAGCAATCGACTATAAACATAGATATTAAATCTATATTTAAAATCAAATAATTATTTATATTAGTATAGGCAAAACATTAAGTCTACACAGTGAATCAACCTTTACAATGATTTTATTTATTATTATCTTTTAAATTATCAAATTATATAGGAAAAAATAATTTACGGTTTAAAATTATATTACCAAATGCAATAAAATTATATTATCGATACCGAATTCATTACAATTATATCCGAAATTAACGATTATAGTCGAAACGGTTTCTGTACATAATTTAAAAGCGTCACAGAGAACTTTTACATTTAAATGCATAAAATAAAAATTAATTTTGCCAAAAATCATATTAAGATTTTATATGACGTAAATTATAACTTACATATTTTATATTCGTGAAAATGTTTACACATGACTAATGTAATCGTACGATTAGTTTTTCAAAAAAAAAATAATAATAATAATAATAATACAAAAGTCTGAGCATTCTTATGACAAAGGGCGGCAAAAGTACCTAACCTCATGAGTCACAATGAAACAGATAATAATAATTATTATTAGTAAAATTGATCAACCTATCAATATGTTTAAAAATGACGGTTAAAAAGTTACAAAACGTTTCATGTAGGTGAGACAAAACCAGAAAAAAAATTAACTTTTCTACCTGTTGGTACCGTTGGCCCGTTATTATATAATGTTAAAAGAAATTGCGTGTTGACAAGTCGATGGTGATAGAGTAATAAATAACGTAATAATACGCGTGTATTGTTCCTAGTGTACAACACGCGTTCAAACGAGCAATTCCTCAAACTTTATCCTGTTTCTACACACATAAAAGTATTATTTATTAATTAATATTATTCGAGTCTTAGTATAGCACTCTTTCGATAATACAAATTGTACAAACTCGTCGATAAAAAGTAACAAATTTAGGTCTAGAAAACGTAAGCGTTGATGTGCAACAGTAACATACTTGAGATTTATTTTCAGGGAAGTAGGGTAAAATTCCATTAAACAAATAAGTACAGAATAGTTCCATTTTCACGCATATTAAACATTATTTTGCATATTATTCTAAAAATTCTTATTAATTGGAAAATATTTTTAAATTTTTCTTTTGTAAGTTGAGGAGCAAAGAATACAAGTAATGCTAAGTATGTCTGGCTTTCTTGTCTATATATTAATTTGCTTTACTTTAGTTTACTTCACTATTTTTACTTTATTTTACTTTAAGTATTTAAATTTACTTATATTCAACCCACCCACCAAGAGTATCCCATCTGAGGTGTGAAGAATACCAATGGTGCAAAGCATGTTCTTTTTTAATTTTCATAATAGATGTTAAAACTTTCAAATCGACCTAAAGAGCACAACAGACTTTTGCATATCTTAATTAAACGGCAAACACAGGTGCAACGTCTCTTTAATGCAATAATTATGAAAGATACTCAATTACAACAATCACACGTTTTATCATGCTTGAACAAAAAAAAAAGCTCATCAGTTTTATTAAAAAGGGAGCCACGAAAAAGCTTCAAATCCAAAACGGCGCCGTCTGTCGAAAAAGTTTAGAAATTCTCGTTGTAAATTAATATACTTTTAATAGTTACGTGTTATCAGTGCGCATTTGTCTTTTACGACAGTATTTAATAATTAATACAATTAAACATTATTTTGGACGAGATATTTTATAGTCCCAATAAAACACGTTTTGATTGGATTTTTGATTCGGTACCGTTGTTCTCTGTTTACGATCATTCGATAATAACGCAGTGAACGAAACGATTAGATATTAAATTATAAAATGTTTCAAACCTTTACAAACTAACTTCACTGCACGTGCATTGTAAACCTGAACACTTGCTTCGCTATTGTGTAAAATTTATTTAAAGCTTAACGCCACTCGCTATGTGGCATTCAGGCACGTATACAGGGAGGTTTGGGGTTCAAACCCTCCTCAAATTTTTTTCAAAAGTTCATTATACACTAACTAATTAATTTTTACTATATTGTTATAATAGTTTGAAATAGATTTCCTAATTGCAGCATTGTTCAGTTATTGTAATATATGTACGTATACTACTATTTTATTACAGCCCCCCCCCCGAAAATTTTCTTTATGTACGTGCGTGGTGGCATTTAAATGATTAATTTTAGAATAAATTTCCTAATTGATACTCTCTATACCTAAGATCCGAATTTCAATGCAAAATTTATTTTTTGGGGGGTGCTCTAGAGACTTGAACAGTGTCTCAAATTCATAATTCATATCAAGTAACAAAATAGGAATTTATATTTTACATTTTTAATTTGTTTTTCGAATTTTTAGAGCAATTATTACCATTTTCATAACGTTTTCTTAATTTTCTATGATTAGTGTGTAATTTATAATTTTGTTCGATTTTCGATGACGTTATTGCGATCAAAGATATTTTTAAGAACGTAGTAATCTATTCTCTGATAATTCTTAAGGCATACTTAACTTTACGATGGTCTTTACGATGACCATAACAGCTAATATTGCGTTTGATTTATTTTTTTTAAATAACAAATAATACTTTTTAAAATTAAATCATGACATACGTTGGTACGAAATGAGTAAACTAAAAATCCTTTTGAATAAAAAAAGAAATACGTCGACTTGTTTTTAGGCACGCTACGCGTGGAATCGAACAAGTCAGTCATGTATACGCTATATTATATTGTTGATAGCTGTTAAACTTATTGTAGTTTGAACTATATTATTAATTAAACTGATTATTGATGTATTACATATAATATATACCTACACATAAACTACAATACTTAATACCATTGTCTGTTCCGTTTCATTATTATGTTTATCTTCCGAATCCGTCTTTCTAAATCGGCACTCGTAACTGAAAACGAAAACGGTGATACGTGTATGATAAATCTTTATAAGCCTCTCGGAGAAAGTTCACCGTATTATCAAAACGCCGTTTGTCTGTACATATATGCAATATATTAATCACCGAGGTGCTCGAAGACAATGACGTTGTTATGCCATGCACACTAAAATAGAGTATAATATGCATATTTAAACTGCAGGGACGCAGGGTGTCCCACCGTGCACCGTGCTCCTGCTCAGTCAACGCAGTTGTTTTTTTTTTTGTTTTTTTTACGTTTCATTTTCACTATATAACCACTGTTATATCAAATTTCTGTATACATTTTTTTTTTTTACCCGCATTAAAATACTTTGATAAATCGACAAAAAAAAAAAAAAAAATCCTTTGTTTGATGTCATTTAAAAATTGATTGTTGATAGTAAAATACTGTTGACTCAATTTTTAGGAATCATTTCAAAGCCGAACTGTTTCTGTCAATTATTTGTTTGCAGATATGAATTTTCAAAATGTTAAACAAAATAATATTTCTATAGACATTGTAATCGATTACAATGTAATACATCGCTATAATATCAAAATTGCAAAAAAATTATTTGTTTTGCTATCGAGTCATTCCAATGTCTAATGGCTTCAATGTTAGCGTTACTTAAATAATTGCACATTTATATTAAAAACCGAAAATTCAAATTATTATCAATAAAACAATGTCTTTATAGGTGTTGTGATTCTATTCTTATAAATAGATCAGTCTATAATATGGTAAAATCATTTCAAGCGTTATAATGTAATAAAATACAATATCAAACGTCTTAACTCAATTATTATTGTACTGCTTTGTTTGCGTCATTCACACAGTTTTATTATAATATAATATTATGTTACAATGTTTAATCGATAAACCAGATAAACACGAATTACCAGAGGTACGTTTTTATTTAGGTGCATACAATACTCGTCGTATATCATGAGCATAAAATGTATTAGGCCAAAAACAAATTGTATTATTTATTTTGAAATAATTTGTACCGTGAGTTTTATTATTTAAAATTTAATATATATAATGTTTACTGATGAGTGCCGACAATTTACCGATTTTTACTCAAAGTAAGATTAGTTATTTTTTCATCTCAACATTAGTACTCGTAACAGTATCTTAGAAGGTACTTGTAGGTATTACTGATTATACTATATTTGACGGATTCGTTATATTTCAAATTTATATTTATTAAAAAGATTAAAAACTCCTAAATAGTTCTTAAACAACAAATTAGCGTGAATACTGTGATATTTTTGACTAAATATATCAGAGTCATAGAATAACTTCACTAGAACACGTTTAAAATAGTAAATAATGATTGTCACTTAAAAAGCAAAATATCTGGAAATATATCCTGTGTAAATATTAAATTATTGTAAAAAGAAAGTCTTCAAAAAATGAACAAAAATATTTTAATTTCCTTGTTGTAAAAATTACATTTTAACATTTCATAATCATTAAACAAATCCTACCTATAATGACGTAGATTCGTCTTATAGTATAATATGTATATAATATATATCTATATAATGGTAGTATATACTAATGAAAGTCCTATAAAAAAATTATTTTTTAAATTGGAAAAACTTTATGTTCAAACAATCAAAATATTCTCTGATAACTGGTATACTTAGAGTTTTTGATTAAATTTAAATAACAAACGATCGACTGAAAATAGATAGTTTCATAAAATCAAGATAACTTTCAGTCCGTTCAACTAATACAAGAAACAAATGTACCACTGTATACATACTTAGTAAGTTATATTATTGATGACATATTTCAATTGATTGTTTTAAAAGTGCACAAAAACAATATTCCATAGCATTATTTTAGAAAGATAATTTATTATTTGATTTGCATGATTTAAATAAAATTACAATCCACTCTAATATTATAAAAAATGAAATGGCATTAAAATTTATTTTTATGCTATTTTTTGGGTGACTAGAATTTCATTCAAATTAATTTATATGCTAATAACATTATAACAGTGGGCACTAGTGAGAACCTATTTCAACCTAACCGAAAGTAATAAAATTAAACAAATCATTAAAAAAAAACCGGCCAAAAACCATTTCAGCGAACAGGACAAGGAAAAAACAAAATCAGTAAATTTTTTATCTCGCTATAAAAATATATTTTATTATTTTTCGGTACACACGTTTGGTCAACTTGAAAGGCTTTCAACGCGGAAAACCAAAAAAGATCAAAGCATCAGAACGGATACGGCCGAAAGACAGAGCTGATGTATACATTTCGTAAACAATCTTTCGACAAAACTCACGGCGGCGGCGGCTGAGTTAAGTAAAAACTTCGCCTAATCCGACTTAAAATCTTGAAAAAAAAATTATAATAATAATAATTAAACATGAAAGTAAACATTTCTGACGAGTAAAATATTATTAAACTCTACAAAAGCAAGACGAGCGACGACCGCCTCCTCTTTGCATACTATTTTAAACTTTGGTTTCGTTAGAATCGCTCGACCGACCGTCGCGTAGCCGAGAAGTTTGCCGGCGAGAAATGACTCCGTCGTCGTCGTCGTCGTCGTCGTCGTCGTCGTCGGTTATCTACCCGGAACTTCTGATTTGGAAGCAGCGCGAGAATACGCCCGAGTTTCCCCTAGACCGTTGGCGGCGGTCGCTGATAATAATAAAGCACGGTTCTGCGAAGACGACGGTAAATCATCGAATTATCTCAATTCGGAAGTTCATAATTTTCGAGTGTACGAGTGATAATTAAATATCGCATTTGCCAAAACATTCTGTTACGTTCCGCGTTTCGGTTAACACTCATAATAATATATTATCAACGTTTCATACATTTATTATTTTTTGTTAATATCATATTTTGTTGGCGGCATGTTTCTTCGTGGCCGTTATTGCTGTTATCACAAATTCATTCTACAGTCACTTACTAACAACGTACAACTTCATAAAAATCGAAAAAACGAATAACCAGAGAAACGCGTTTGTTTGAATATATAAATCGATTATGAGTTAGATTATAAATTATAGTAATCTTATCGGTCGAATTCTTTAAATTTATAAAATTGTTATAGATCATACCAAAATTTATCGGAACAAAAAAAAAAAAAAGATAATAATGAAAAATATATTAACTGTGAAATTAACTGCAAAACCTCTAACTACGCATCTAACAGTTGTCAAAAAATTGCTATACTTTTATCTTTTACTGCAGATTTTAATTAGTATGTGGTTACATACATCGTGCATGATATTTTTATTAATTTAAATTGATTTATACTCTCATGGTATGTGTAAATTATATTTTGCCAAATGAATGTCAATTATTATTCATACATATAACTTCCATTAGGTATTTAATATTAATTCGAATTAAATACACGTAAACATAATATATATAATTTATTATAAGTAATAACTATAAAACTTATATGTCCATCATGAAAAAATATATGAAATCGTTATAATATCAATATCTTTTTTGTTATAAAAGAGATTTAATTGATTGTTTTTAAATTTCTCGTAGTAATATAAAAAATCATGACCGAGGGTAATGGTAGTCGTATTTGTTAACATTTTTATTTTCTCCCCAAACCTTCCATCTTAATGATTATCAACACAGTACAGCTGTTTGTGCCATTGTGTTTTTATTTAAACTGTATCCCAGAAATGGGGATACTTAAACACTCGTGCCAATACACGACTTTAGCCCAACAATAATTTGATTGTAATAATTATTAGCATGTTTGCTTGTTGGAATTTGAAAATAATTATGAAATTAGTTAGTATACACGTATGCAGATAAAACCCAACCAATATATTTCATTCGATACGTAGACACAAAAAGCTTCACCAACTCTGCCGTAGTCCGTATTAGAAATATTAATTTTTCGAAATCGTAAAACCGTATGTAACATTTATGTTAAATTTTAATTAAAAATCTACCAAAAAAATATAATCGAAAACGAAATACCAATTAACCTTTTGTTTGTTTTATAATTGAACGTAGCCGTGATACTAATAAAAATAAAAAAATTGATACACGTGCATTGGCTATTTTTTCAATATTTATTTTTACTTAATTTCAAACACTATGTCACGCATGTTACGTTCGACAACTATATTTTGCACGAAAAAACAAACATAAGTTTGATTAAAAATCAATAGTTAATAACTGGAAGGTAAAAGAGGGGACGATTGGTGAATTACCCCTCCCTCTTAGGGTTATCGTCGCTTTATATTTGTACCTACAATTAATAAAATTACGGATGTTAAAAACATTAATTCATTCAAAAATTGATTATTATTTATTTTATTTTTTTTTGGATACAAGTCAATAATATAAGACCCCATGACCACAACGTTATAAACTATTGATATAAGGAAAAATTTAAATATGGGCGTTCTCGAAGATTTTCTATGGAAGAGGTTAAGTGAAAATTATTCAATTAAAACCCCTAAAATTTGCACATAATCAATTTTAACACGATTAATGGGTATGCACACCACTCTCCTCAAAACTCGAACATAACCACTACTGTTCTAAATATCTATTACTTTATTCTATAGAATATAATCTGTCTATTAATAAAGCTATGTATATATATATATATATATGAGTGTGTGTGTGTAAAAATATTATATTATTATTCGCATCTTTTAGATATTTGATATGATATTTTAATGGAACTTCCGTATCCGTTTCACGTATTACATTTACTAATTTATTAATTTAAGTAGTTGGAGATGAAAATATCCACTTTACTGTCGTAAAAAGAGAGTACGATGAAAACGCACCCAAAAAACTCTGTGCAATCAATTTTAACAAAATATTTTCGTCCATGAATTGTGTGCATCGTTTGTAATGATATTTGCACACGTGTAGCTTATTATTTTGATTTTTGTTCCGGACAAAATTCCACAGACACTAAACACAAACAGTTCACATGCCTTTACAATACTTTAATAATGTTATCGGCATTTTTTTAAAAGATTTTCAGTTATTAATAAAAATAATAGCACCAAATAACAACAGTTATTATATTTTGACTTTATCGTAAAAATACGTTTCATTATTTTTTTAATAAACATTCGTTAAATACCGGGCAAAATTATATTTTCAATATTGTTATTGTAAAATAATCGTTATTAATAAATTTTTAACATCCGGAGAATATTTTCACATCGCTTATTGATTTATTCCTATATATTTACGAATATTTTTATATTGAATTAAGGATATTGTTAATGAATTAGATATTTCACACATCGAACAGTTTACTATTATTAGATGTATATTAAATCTGGAATTGTTAAAAAACTCGTAACCCTTGACCCAAGTAAAATGTGTTAAAATGTTACAGTTAAAAACCATGTTCGTGGCATCATTAACGAGTTTGCAAAGGAACCCAAAGAAAGTCTATGTACTAAAGTAAATAATTAACATTTTAGCATCATTTATAATGTTTTATGTTTTTTACAAATCGTCTTTTGTTATTAAAGTTTCTTTCAATCTCAAAATTTATAAATTCGGCTCTGACCATATCGATAATTTTTCATATCGTGACGACGATAGACGTTTCTAATATTTTCATCATTGAGCTCCATTTGCAGGTTTCCACTATAAGTTAGTATAATTAGAAGCATAAAATACAAAAAAAAAAATGTAAATTCGGTGAAGATTTAAAAATGAACCAGGTATGTAAGTTATAATCTACTTCATTATTGATATTTCCATTTTTAAATCAACTTTCAGCAATTGCTGATCATTTTGTTAATTTTCAGTACTTATTGCCTTATTCGTTAAGTTTTATGCTATTTTGAAGGATATTACTGTGATCAAAGATATTTTCAGGGAAATTTTTCTATGTTTTTTTTCATATTATATGTACGATCTTAACGGACGTAACTATAATGACTGCGTTTGATTTCTTTTTTTTAAAAATAGGAAATTAATATTGCAGAACGAACATTAATTTTACATAAATAAGTATTGCGTTGAAATAAACATACAAATAATTAAAATTACTCAGACAAAAAAAAAAAAAAAATCTCAATTTTAGTAAAATTTAATTCCGACCTCTTATAATTGCTTATAGTTTCAACCCGAACAAAGGGATGATTTTAGTTTTTGTCTCTTTGTAAATAATTTCAATATCAAGACTATTTTCAGTATCTATTTTCATATACAGTTATTAGGTATGCTAAGATTTTTAAAAAGTAAAAATATGTAATACTGCTACAATAACTTTTAAACTAAATACAATTATTAATTATACAGGGCGAGTTAATAAGCATGCTCACCTCATTTTCGACTCTTTTTTTTTTATGAGTGATTTTAAATTTCTTTTGTGTACAAAATATGAAACAATGAAAAGTCAGGATACAAGTCTTGCTATTTTTTTTTATCCAATATGATTTTCAAATCGTATCGTTTCCTTAAATAGGATAATTTGACAACAAACAAATTATGACTCTTGAGAGAATATGTTTTATCAAAATTTTGATATTCAAGTATTTCTCTTTTGAACAAGAGTATAAAAAAGATAAAAAGTTTTAAGTTTAGAATAGCGGAATAGTGGAAATGAATGTTTGCGAGGCACCCCTGTAACTTCAAACTTTAAATATTTATATCTTTTAAAATACTAATCGAAAAACAAAAACATAAATATTAAAAAGTTTAAAAAATATTCCATTATTAAACATTAAGTTGTAATTTGTAGGTAGTTACTACTTAAGATAGCAACACAAATAATATAAATAAAAAATAAAAAAAAAAACGTACATACTTCACACCACGAGTATTCTTCATAACACAGATGGATTATTAATACTGAGTTAGTTTAAAATGTTTAAATATAATGAAATGATAAATAATTTCGTCAATAGAACGATTGCCAGTTGAGCATCATTGGTGTAATATTCAGAACTAATTATTACAGTCAATTTTATATTGAGCAATGCTGTAATGAGCATTTTATACGTGGTCGTTCAGATGTGCTAAAATAACGTATTTTAATAATTAAAAAATTTATATTTAGCAAGCCTTTGTGGATATGAAAATAGAATAATAAGGCAATTACTAAACAAGTATGATCAGGCAAAATGCACATTTACTAAAATGTATTTATAAAATATTATTAAATTGAGATATTGTAGTTTATCACTTTTATATTATGAATGGAGCGAACAAGGTATTGCCTTTAATTGTTTATTTATTTTTTTTATATATCTCTTTTTTCTTTGGAAATAATTGTCCAAAAACAATTTATTTAATAAGAATTCAGCTCTAGACTGTACTTTCAGAAGGTAATTTTTTCTCGAAATTCTCAATACTTTTTCAATAATTTGGGAAAAATTACCAATAATTTTACAAAAACGCCAGTTAAAATTTTTTTGTAATCCAAACTTTATGAAAATTTAAATTTAGATAGACATTAGTATAAAAAATATTATGGTGAACGAAAGTGTTTAATATGTGAACATATTTTTAACCCTTTTTTTCCTGTTATAAGTTTTTTTTTATGTAAAATTGTTTTGAGCAAACGAAAGCTCCACTTAAAATCAAAGAAATGATTTTTATTATTGTTATTATTTTTTTTTTTTAATTTAACTCACTGAAAAAGTCCGCAATCGAGGAGCGAAGAATACCCTGCACGATGAGTATGTGTATGAGTATGTGAGCATACTAGTATTTTTCGTATGTGGACAGGATTTTCCTGCATTAAATTAGTAATGAAACCTAGTAGACATTGTTATCGAACTAACGTATGTGTCAATATATCTGTTTATCTAATCATCAAGTTTAAGACAGTAAATTTAACAGTTTAAGCACGTAATAATCCACATTGACTTATATATTCATAAAAATGATAAACTGTTCAGTGTTTTAAAAATTTGATGATCTTATTATAAAAAAAATAAGAAAAGTAAATTAAAGCATAGATAAGTAAAGTAGATAAGTGATAAGAAAAGTGAAATAATTCTCACAAATGCACATTGATAAAATTCCTCTTGAATCTTAATATCGATTTACTTGACAACGAAAATTATCAATTCAAAGTTGGGTTCAAAATGTTTTGCACCTCACGGAATAAATAAGATGATTGTTCACTACTGAGTCGTTGACAACCGTATACGGCATAATATTGTCAAAGACTTATCGTGTCGACGATTTATAAAAAGTAATTATTATTATGTCGCTACAACGTTAAAAACAAGATAACTTCACTAATTTGTTCATAACATAATATTACTCTCATTATTTGTACTCGGAACTTTTCGTTAACTACGTTATAATATGCACACGGTTTTCATTACTTAACTAAAAAGAAACCATTACCTTACTTATGTTTACCATATCACGATCCATTACGCGCCAAAGTTATTAATTATTACAAATTGTATTTAAAATATTTATATGACGTTTTTCAGACGGCAAAGTTTCGTTTTCAAAGAATTTAACCGCTAACACTGTAGTATTTCGATCGATCAAAAGAGACGACACTTGCAAACTATATTATATAACAACAGTCGTTTAGTTCCGCTAACGGAGCTCGATTTTTATTTTATATTCTCGATAAAATATTTTACGCCTTTATACCGTTTACGTTTTGCGACCGAGTCAAAGAGTTCAAAAATAACGCCCCCGGGTTACAATTATATGTCTAAAACCGAATTTGTGACTTTGTAAGTATAACGAAGTTTAACGACTCCCACACAAACCCACGTGTATGGCGGCGAAACAAACGGTAAACGAATAAAGACAAACAACACACGCACACTAAAGAAATATTAAATTATGTGTAAACAGATTTTCTCGTCGGGTAAGTGTCATTTATATTCACGCGTTTTTTCTTATTTCGTAATAAACCGCTTGCGACAAAATGCTGTTTCTCAGAGGATTTGGTTTGGCATTTTTATGTCATGCGCGAAAATTACAAACAGAGAACGAACACCATGCGTTTTAATGAATTTAACGTTTACTGAGTACTGACAACGACGATTAAAATATTTTGTATTTATGCATAATAATATATTGTTGTTAACAAAATAATTCCGAGTATATTATTATCTACTGTAGCATAAAATAAACATTATTAATTACAATATTTCTGTAATTACTTGTACTAACAACGTTATTACATTTTGTTAGTGCGAGAAATAGTTAAATAAAAAGTAGGTATGCTTTTCAATAAAAAAAAAAAAAAAAAAAAAAAAACGGTAATATGAACTATAGAAAACACATGTTTCCGTGAAATGTTGTAACTACACGAAATAGCATTTTTAGACGGTCGAGAAATATGTTATGCTAAAACGGGTTTATTTTATTTTACAATATGCTATGACTAAAAGTGTTTCGCCGGACGAGTAATAATTATTTCAAAATAAAGTTGGTGAATGGATAATCAAGTTGTAGCATTAATATTGTGTTCATTTCTAGAAATAATTGTATACATCAGCGGTTCTCAACCATAGGGACGCGAATAATTTTGAATGGGTCACTCAAAACGTTGATATAATATTTTAATTTTGGACTACCAATGTGAAATAATTTTAAAAATAATTAATGAAACTTCTTTGGTAAATTATTTGATAAACAAACTTATAATTTATCATTTTGAACATTTGTTTTAAATAAATAAATAAATACACGAAAAGTAATAGTTTCTTTGAGTTACGATAATTGAAAAAATTAAGTAGGCGTGGGAAGACGAGTAGCCCCCCATTGAAATTATATTCAAAAAGGTCGCAAGAAAAATTAGGTAAATATCTTGGGTCAACAACATATAAAGGTTGAGAACCGCTGATGTACACATATAATATTTATTTATATACACTTTATAGTATACAGACACTATATTATGCTAAACTAATGAAGCAGTATTTTTATGAAAAATGTTTTTTTATGTTTTTCTAGTTTCCTTATACGGTAACCACTACTTTTAACTTATTCTGATATTCGATTTGTAATATTGGAACAACGACTTCAGAGCTTCGAATTAGGATTTAAAGTGTAGAGTAATATTCTAAACTTTAAATGTTTTTGTCATTTAAAATATTCAGAAACAAAAAAATTAAATTTCAAAATTTACAAAAATGTATAAAAATTGTCTTTCAAAATATTAAGTTATAAATAGTAGTTAAAGATAATTAAACATATATGGTTGAAAATAATATTTTCATGGATATACTGATTCGTTGGTGTTATAAATTTTATTTAAAACAAAATTAAAATTTGTTGCATAATGTAATATATACAATAAAGATGAAGATCTGACACAACACAAAATTTAATCTCGTAATATAAAATCTTCTAATTATAATATAATAATATACAATCTAATATTATAAGCTGAAATTATATGTTATGTCAGATCTTCATCAAATATTTTGTATACTTTATAAATTAAATTTTGCTGTTTTCAAATTTAGATCAGCAGTTTGACTAATGTATCCGTATTAATGATTGTATTATAATTTGCAAAATATCACGAGTTATTATTATGATTTCTAGATTTAAATTTAATTGACATAATGACAAAAGTGTAAATTAAATATTATTTTTCTTCTCTTGTTTCCACATTAAATTTACTTCGAAAATATATGTGACGGAAGGGCAATTTTAATGAAAAAAAAAAACCGGGAATACTTCGCGTTATAGGTATTCTTCGATCCTCGGGTGAGATTTAAAAGGTATGTTAAATTTTAAAGAAACGATAACTAATTTCTTCGGTTAAACAATCTTTAGTAGTGGCTTCAGTTAATTTTAGAAAATTTTAATTAAAAATTATAAAGTTTATTAATACTACAAAAATAATTATTGAATACTAAGCCAGTTTTATATCCACTATTAACCGAGAGCAAGGGAAAAAAAATGATTAGAAAAAAGTGTAGGAAAAAGTTTTCCAAAAATTATTTTTTACATCTTCAAAATCACCAAAATATTTCTCATATTATTGTCTATCTATATTTAAATTTTCATACAGTCTGTATAATACAATAAGAAGATAGTTTTTAAGATGCTTTTCTCAATTTTTGAATAATTTTTTAAAATTCTGAGAAAAATATTGAAACTATCGAAAAATGACCTCTAATAAGTGCCATTATTAAGAGGCGATTCAAAAATCAATTTAAAAAATTGATGCTTAAAACTTTTGGATAAGTATTTCTATACGAAAAATTGTCAGTAAAACGCTTCAGTAAATCATGTAATTCAGAATGTATACTTGTTATCAACTTATATCTGAAAAATAATTTATAAATGTGTTTCAATTTTAAAATATTGTAAAACAACGCTTTTAAAATGAGAATTATAAGTTATGATAATAATATACTATAATGACAACATGTGTTTCTCGCTATACGTATGAAAGAGCACAATGATGAATATTTTACGGTTAAATTTTGTAAAATAAACTTTACGAAACTAGAACATTACGCGATTGTTAAAGTTTTGAAACGAAGAAGTGTAGTGGAAATTCGTACGTAAAACAGAGTGATCGTCACGCTTAACAAATCTCAAAGTACATTGTTATTTGATAATATATTTTCCTGACAAACAATTTCCTATAAATCTCTATGATCTCATTCATGTACGTAATTTAAGATATTGCAGGGTATGAGCTTACGACCCTAAATTTTTAATGATTGATATAAATAGCCTGATTCATTTTTAATTAAAACACTATTAATTTCAAAAAAATGCAATGTAATAGTGAATTATTATTAATTTAAAAAAATTATAATATCATTTCACCTTTTGTTTTTCAATATAAAACACATTAGAATCAATTTGAAATAAATGCATCAATACAAAATACAAATTTAACGATCAATAAATCCATGTTTTGTTTAGAAATATAATGAAATAAATAGATATATGTGATATTTATGGATAAATAGTAATAGTAAATATAAAATAAAAACAATAAATAATTATGGTTTTTATTTTATGTCTATTATGAATTAATAATTCTCATGAGATATTATAATATAAGTAGGTACTTTAAAATTGTGAATATTTTAATTAAAAGAAAAGTGATTTTTAATAGTGTGTCCACACTTATTTAATGTTCTAATGCTTAGTAAATCTATTAGAAATAAAATTTTTCGATACAAAATGAATTAATATAATATAAAGAGATCAAAATTGTTTCTGTACCATATTCGAATTTAGTTAAATAACAAATAAAATACATTTTTATGCAAAACAATATATTTGATATTTTGAATGTAGACTTCGTGATTTTCTGTCTATGCAATAGGATGTACAAATAAAACAGCGTGTGAAATCGTAAACATCCTGACCCTAGTTATCATTGTTCGTGCAAAAGAGTGCGAAAAAGTGCATAACACAATGTCGACGCTATCGTTTCTTTGTTCGGCTGTAAACGACTGCAGTCGGTGGCATTTCTTCCACACGAACTGCGTTGCAATATAGACGCGCGACACTATTGTTCGCAGGCGCCGGGAAAGAGATTCGATAATACCATGGTTTGGGGAGGAGGGTCAAAAAACGGCCGAGAGCAGCGAAGACGTTCGAAAAGGACGGCTGAACTGCTTTTTAAACCGCCACTGCCGCCACCAACACCACCGCGCACGGTGCAATCGAACGCGGGATTGGTAGTATTACGGTTTTAGGTCACATGTGTTAGCCGTATTTCTCACGGAGGGACGGAGTAATTTAATTTAAGCGAGTGGCGGGTGTTTTGTGCGTGCAGCAAAAAAATAAAATAAAAAAATACTACATAATATAATATACCCGACGACCCCATCGACGGCGACTAGACCGTTTTTCTCGGCACATAGTCAAAGCCGAATGATAAAACCAATCGCAGAGATTTTAATTGGAAAGGGTTGCTTCGCCGCGGCAACAACAGTGCATACACGCGTCGCACCGTGACGTCATTCAAAACATTACATTATAATGTTATACACACACACACACACACACAGTGAATCCCACGCGGGACATCTGGATGGGATCTATAATAATAATTATTGTTGTCAAATAATAATAATAATAATAATAATATATCACTACGGCTGCGCACCGCAGAGTATGTATATACGGCCCTGCGGCCCTGCGCCATAAATCAATCCCACTAACGTACGCCCGTGAGCGTGTGTGTATATTAAAAAACCGATTCGATTAGGTGAGAAATTGAATGCACCCGCCCCGAGGTGACATTTTGAAAAAAAAAAAAAAAGGCGAAATGAAAACGGATTGAACGCTAGAAAAGAAATTGCGCCCGCGGAGAGTGCGCGACGCAAGGGTTCGCCAGACCCTTTTTGAGTCGCCAATTTGCATATCTATGTACGCGCGCGTATTAGATGACGTCGTCGTGCTATGAGTATGTATATGGTAAGCGTGAGGGGTTGTTTGTTTGTCGACGAAAAATCACGTTTTGCGCTCACGCATACACGTATATTATAATTTAATGCACACACTTACATGTACGCGGACGCGCAGTTTAGCAGGCCCTACTATTTTTTTTTTCTCGCCAACCCCAACGCAAAGTTTAGAGTTCGAAATTGAATTTATGCAGTACACATATGACGTGTAGTCTGTACTAGCTGTGAAATTTTAATTCGGACAAATTAGAGGTGTTCATCGTTATTATCATTAACTGCACAAATAAAAAAGCCGGACATACTTCGCACGACGGGTGGGATTCTCTTGACAAGTGTATTGAATTTTAAAGAAACGATAAATCATTTCTTCAATAAAACGATTCTGAACGGAGGAAACTAATAATATAAAAAATAAATGAGAAAAAAAAATGTCAGAAAAATGTCAAAAAGTTTTTTTTCACATTTTCAAAATATTCTTGCGCTAAAATCTTTCTTATATTATTTTCTATCTCTATGTTTAAATTTTCATATAGTTCGGATCAAAAAATGATGGTTTCCGAGTCGTTTTTGTCAAATTTTGGTAGTATCTTCCAAAAAAAAAAATTGAAAAATTAAGAAATTCAAAAAATTATTTCTCTAAAGTACAATCTAGAGGCAAATCCAGTTTCAAAAAGTTACCAATCGAAACTTTTGGACAAATATTTCCATACGAAAAGTTGTACACAGAAAAAATAAAAATAAACATCATTGTAAATTGTTGTAAATTGTTCACTTTGTTCAGAATCTAAAATTTCGTGTTAAATTATTTATGCATCATCTTTCTAATTTTAATTCTCATCCAACTGGCTCAGTGATAAAAAAAAAAAAAAATAAAAAAAAAGACCCGGCAAGGTTCATCCGTGTACTCTAAAATAACAATGATCTGAAACAGTGTTGTACAAAGATCTCGATAAAATAATCAATAAAAATTTAAATACTAAATAAAAGATAAAATATAATCCCATTCATATAGGTAAAAAACAGATAACTTTAAAAAACTTTAATATGACCTTACTCACATGAGTGATAAATCTACAAAAACCTCGAAAATCATGAGACAACTTTGTTCTGTATAACCGTTAAATTCAGCATAATTTTTGCGGAATTCGTTAGTTTTACCTGAAATAAAATTTCTTACGGACGAATAATTAAATATTTTACAAGGGTTTGATTGAAGAAAAATCGTGGAAAGTATGGACAAATTATATGGTATATTTCTAGTTTACGAACACTCTAAAAGTTTGATAATGTTTTTTCTCAATCTTATTTATTTTTCGACGCTGAATATGATGATGTGAACTATAATCCGCATGCATCAATAGTTTTCTAATCATTTTATTTAAAAATTCAATATTTTCGGATATTATATTAAATACCTATTATTTCAACAGTTTTCAACGTTGGTCTTATGATCCAGTGGTCTAGATATCAAATTCGAATGCAACGGTACTGGGTTTAAACTTTACTCGATAAACTAAGTATTTTGCATTTTTTCAACCTTGAATGAACAGAGAAGACTCAATAAACATTAGCACTAATTATGTTATATTGAATTAATGTTGATTCATTATGATGTTTATATTTTATTGTAATTTGAAATTATTTATGGAATATTCATTAGATGTAAGAGAATATATGAAAATCAATTTTCATTTTTTGTAAATTTTGCATGTAACAAAATAATTATGTAGTTAAACATGTAAGTTAAATGTTTCAAAACAGATAATTATTATAGTGTATTAGTTGAAACTCCGCTAAGAGTCGTTTTATTTTTAAGGAATGATTTATCGTTTCTTTAAAATTCAACACACCCGCCAAGCGCATCCCACCCGAGCTGCAAAGAACACTCTCAGGTGTGAAGTACGTCCTTTTAACATTTATAGAAGGCATACACCGTCACCCACTGTTACAGTTATAAAATGTATATATCAAACGCGAACACGACTGATATTTTCCAGTTAATAAATAATAATGCCATGTGTGACGCCAAAAAAAAAAAAAAAAGCTAACCTTATAACAACGTATTTCCGTAACTCGTGTAATATATTATTATTATTATTATACGATATACGTTATAAAATAAATACATATATACATAATCAAAAAGTCGATAAGTCATCGAAATAATATTTCGCCAAGTATCCCACGTGTTTCGATTATGAAAAGTTATATGTGCCGTATTTTTATCCGGTAACACCATAAACAACGCGGCGGCGGGGTGAGTATAGAGCACTTGAAACAAGCAGTTGGCGTAAAAAAAAAAAAAAAAGAAAATCTGCAATAACTGCAAATCTACCAAAGTTATTGTAAACTTTGAATTATTGATCGCGAGATATACATTTTTTCCCCTCATTTTTTCGTTGTAACGTATTGTGCTTTGTACGGGGAAACTTTGATCGTCCCGGGGAATATTCCGTAGAAAATAAACGCGACCAAATCGCCGATAATGTAAAACAAATGGTATTAGTTTATTGAAAACAAGGCGCGAAAATGGGATTTGTGTCGTTTCGCGGAATATATATATATATATATGTATATAAATGTGAAAAAAACTTTTATATACGTTGCACTTACGCGCGCCGAGCGCGAACATCTGCGACGAATTTTTTCGTATAACGAAATTTAAAGCTCCGGAAATGGCCGCAGATTTGCCTGAGAGCGCGCAGAGATTGTGCGGCGGCGGCGGCGGTGGAAAAGTGTGGCGCGCGCGTGCAAAACAAAAAAATAAATAAAAATAAAAATAAGGAATAAAGAATAAAGAATAATAATAATAATAAACGGAAACGTTGCGCAAATCGGCGCTCACGAAACGCCGCCGAACGGTTTATGCTGAAGCGCGGTGGGAGAAGAAAAAAAAAATAAAAAATAAAAAGAATGCGAGACTATAAGAACGAAAATGTGACGTCGTTAACGAAAGATTTACTTCGCGCCGTTACAATCGTTTTTAGCCTGTATGATAAACAGGCTATACGCGCTCATAAGTAGGCACTCGTTAAGTGTTTCGAGAGTATAAAGATTTTGCTTATTTTTCGACTTTGATAAAACTTTTTATTGCACCTCCCCGTCGTCGTCGTCGTCGTCGTCCGCAGGGTTTCATCGTTCTCATTTCTTTCTTTCTTTTTCTCTCGACTCCACACGTTAGCCTCGGAACGGTGTTACGGGGCTCCCAATCTTTTCCGGAAAATCCTGTTTCAACTCGGATATATTGTATAGCGTTTTTATTTTCCTCTAGCGTGCTTCTCCGGCCGATATGGAGCATATATATATTATAGGTATAACGGAGACCGGTGTAATACGGATATTCGATCGAAGTCCGACAAAACGCGAGAACGACTTACACCTGATGCCCCCGCGTTAGCCCGTTCACGACGTATAACCGGGGATTTCGACCACTGGGCCGTTATTGTTAATATATTATATTGTATCATTTTTCCATCCGCCCCCGCCTGGAAACACCGGCGCGATCGCTGTGCACGTGTTTTTACGATATTTACAATATGAAATGTATATGAAAAATTACACAACAATGCTTTATAAACGCTATACATAATTATTATTAAAGCAACTTATAACTCGTACTTGCCGATATAATGTAAAAATGTTCAGTCTTTTAAGTACCTCATTTTTATATCAAAATAAATAATTATCATTTAAGTGCAAAACCAAATATTTGAAAAAAAATCGTTAACGTTCACGTTCAATGCACAAAAAAAGAACTCGTTCGAGTACACTTCAATTTATTTTAAAAACGAACACGTTCACGTTCGCGTTCTTTGAAAAATCAAAAAATGAATGCATTCATTTGACCGTTCATTCGCTTTTTTTTTAATTATACGTTTATGAATCGTCTACCTAAAGTCTGCATTAAATGGGACTTATGTAAAATGCATAAGTTATTTTTAGATTCTGAGCGAAGCGAAGAAGCATATGTTTTCACAATGATATTTATTATTTTTTTTTTCTGTTCACAATTCTTCGTATGGAAACACATGTCCAAAAGTCTCGATCAGCAACTTTTTAAAACCAGATTCGCCTCTTGATGGTTCATCAGGGTACACACTGAAATATGTATATGTTACGACCAAAGTATACACAATATTACATTATATTTTACATAATGACCGGACATTTTACACAATGACCGGACATTATATTTAATGCTCATTGTATGATGAGCAATATAGATAATGATAAAATTATCACTTTATGTTATGATTAAATCATGTTATACTTTAAGTCAATTACGTTAATTAGTTAATTATATTACGAGCAATGTAGATAATTAGGTAATGTACATATTGCCCGGGCAATGTGAACGGCCAAGGTTAATTCACCGGGTGTATGGTCGGCTCACCTTCACTCCACAAATCAAAAATATACCTCGGCTTGTTGTGCAACTTGGGGGCGTTTCAGCTTGATAATAAAGCGTATTTCTCCACCCAGAAAAATATCATCGGCCGGGCATTACCTAACATAAAATTTAATTTTATCATTATCTATATTGCCCAATATACGATGGGCATTATATAAAATACCCGGTAATTGTATAAAATACCCGGGCATTGCATAAAATGCCTAAATTGTATACTTTTCCCGTAATATATATACCGAAATTATTGAAAAATAAAAATAAATATAATACAGAATACTTAATTAGGTAAGGTATAATGTGTAATAATAAATATTTTTAACAGTTGTCCAGATAATTGTATAAATAAAACATTATGTCGTATTCATAATGATACAAATACGCTTCTGATATTTATTTAAATACTATTAAAATATTATTTAACTATAGACCATAATAATTAATTATTATTCATTAGATATTTTACGAACTTTAATTATTAAATACAATTTTATTATTGTATAAATATCGAAATATTTAGGAAATATAAGCCAGACCTACAGTAAAATTGTGTTATACATACTTAAATTTAAATGTAATTAAAATACCAGCTCTGAAATAAATTAATTTTTAAGTGCATTTTAATTATGAGTTGCGTTACTAAAAAATTTTGTTATAGTATAAGTAATGACACTGTTTTATTTTATAATAACATGACCCTTCAAAGTTTTCCTTTTGGATTTATATATGAAGGTTGTATGTGATTATGACTTTATAACATAACGTCATTATCATTTCATTCATTTTTAAAGAAACGCCTCAATTTAAAATCCATTTCACTTAACACGCGTCTTAAGAAAAGTCTAATTAAAAAAAAAATATTAATTAACGAATTAAAAAAAATATGGAAAACTTTTCATTAAATATTTATAATATTATTATAAAATTTTCTAGTAATAAGTAGTAACTTTTCTTAAAATAGTGGTGTGTCCCTTTATTTTAGAGACATTAAAACTTCTATGATGTCATTTAATCAACTGCACAGCATAAAGTGTGTCTATGACAATGATTTTTTTAAATTTTAAGTCTCAAAAAACTTTTTGATTTTTCTGACACAAACATACCATGACAAAGACAATTACAGCGTATAATTTTATCTCTGCACATTATTTTTACCATTTAAGAAGTTAACTCATAAATTAAAAAGTATAAAACTAACCACAGTAATTACAGGATTGAATGCCAGCCGATTCGGACATTGAGATAAATATAGGTTTTAGATATAGTAATTAGTGAAAAATTAACCATAGAACACTAATCATTTATCAATTCTCCGAATAGTTTGTATTTTATACACGTCATTTTCAAAATATTTATCAAGTTTCCTCTTACTCCATGTGTATATCGAATAGTTAATGTAGTATTAAGATTCTACACAATATTATATTCTTAAAGAATGCATAATACTTTTTAACAAAATTTAACATAGTATATAATAATTAATAAGTTACACTCACCTGTTTCTTACGCATAATAATATTAGTGAAATTCAAGTACTCCGGAGTCCTCTAGAATATTTATAATAATTAATGTATAGTATAAAGGAAAAATATGTAACGATTTAATTTTTTATTTGACTCACACAGTAATAAAAATTGTTTGATTTAAATTAGGTTAAATAAAAACTGACAAAGCACCCCTGGCCATTACTTGTAGAGTATAATTATCTCCTTATAAAATATAAAGTTAGTGTGGGTCAAACAATTTCAGTAAACAGTGTTGTCACGTTGACAGGTATCGTATAAACAGGATATTTTCCATGCAAATCAAATTAATTTTTATCGGGTCATACCGTTTTAGACGTCACACAAACAGATATATCGTGTATAAATATATTTACCGTTTTATGGTAGATTACCTACTTTTCATGTACGCGCATTTTAATGCTATACCTAGGAGCTTTTCAGATATAATATTTGGAAATTACTAAATATAAATAATGCAATGATCGTGTGCTTATCACTTGTCAGCCAAGTTAATCGAATGGAAAGCAACAGTAGTAAACTACACATATTTTCTCGATCTCGATATTTTTTCGGCCAAACACAAGTAGCTATGAAGTGACGACTAGTTTCAGGCAACGCGTCATAATAATGCAATGATACACATAGTTGGTGGGCAGAGTGGTGTAATAATACGTTGAAAAGGTTTTTCACGTTATTCTCGAAACGACATGTTTGACTAATGTTCCCGGTGAAATGCAATACAGGTCAGCTCTGTCGTTGATTGACCCCGGGTTCCGGAAATGGCCCAGTGCTAACAAAACGTTATTAATGCTTTCGTCAAATGTCCGTTGGTTCTATAAAACGGGTGTTACTATAGCCGTGCGACTTTCACCTTTTTCGTACACACACGTGCATAAATGTGCACGTGAATCGATCTACTATAAATGAGTACATTACGGACAACTTTTATTCTGAACATAGTACCGAATAAATATAATAATTAATTTTATTAAAAACAATTGCTTTGATATCAAACGCCAAATAAGTACTGATTTTGATAAAGCTGACAAAAATTTATCCGATTTTCTATGTAAGGTAAATTGTTTTAATTTCAAATATTTACTTTTTGTTATTTAAATTCATTTCATCGTGGTAACTCGTGTAAAGTTTACTTCAAAGAATATAAGTCTTCAAAAGAAATTCATAGTATTATATATTTTTATTTGCCCAAATTATGGGCCCAGTTTTATATTTTATTCTGGGCCTTAAATTGTGTACGCACGAGAGTGTTTTTTACGCTTTGTTGAATGTCGGGAAAATAATTTTCCTACCGCACTAATGCACATCTCGAGCAAAATCGTCCCACAACACATGACAAGCATATTCGTAGAATTTTTCGATTTGAGTATCTGCTCACATTGTCAACGAATAATTAATTTACTCTCGACGAACTGTGTGCGATAGGAAAAAGCCAAATACGACATTTCGGTGACGATTGTTTTCAAGAATAATAGTATTTTGATTACATTTTCAGTCGAGCAAACATTTCAATAATACGAGAAACATTAATTATATTAATTTCGGTACAATTTAAATGTTTACACAGCATATCACATAGATAATGTATCTTAAGTTTTAATTATAACAGCTATGATTTAATATGTAGTTACCAAAATAAAATAATAATAATAGTAATAATAATAGTTATTTAGTAATCAGCTTACATATAAATTATTTTAAATTCTTTAAAAACTCTATGTATTATCTATATCGCATGCGAACATATTTTATTTTTATTTTACTACTTACTTAGGACCGTTAAAATAACTCGACACCAGCAGAGTCAATCTTAAATACAAAATTTAAATAACAAACCATAAACGATTAAAACTTTTATGTTTGACTAAATTGATAGATCGACTTGGATTTAATAATTATTTTTTTTCAGTTATTTGATGTCCTTGTTCATAGTTTATAAGAAATTTCTATTTGGCTTGGTAAGGATATTTCGTCAGAAGCGTACCAGTATGTGTGTGCTATAAAACAACTAGAACTTAGGTATACTAGCAGTTTAAATATTAGGAAAAAATGTTGAATATAAGTTTAATATTAAATAAATTTCTTCGGACATAGAATATAATTGTGGATTCGGGTTAAATCTATTGAAACCGTTTAAGAAATATCAAATTTAAATAAAAACTCGAGATTAAATTCAGTAAGTGAATTAAAAATTATTTTAAATAATGTTAAATCTTAATGCGATGCCTTAGACATTTAAATTTCTATTTCTTATACAGCTAATAAATAAATGTGCCAGAAGATTATTGTAGAATACCCTAATTCATTCCATTTATAGATAATTTTTCATATCAAATTAATAATTAATTTTTATTTCACAGATTTAAACTTGAAATTTTGAACTCATTTTTTTCTTTTGTTCCATTAATTTTTTGGTCGGATTTAAGGGAATATTTGATTTTAATTTGCTTCGTATTTTGCTACCTACTATTATTTTTATTTTAATCTGTACTCTCTCGCAATACGAGATTCTACCACCAAAACCTCTACAAATCACTTGATGTGACGTCCGGAATAATCCAGCACTATTTATTTGAAGGACCGCGGAGATTATTCCGACTTAGAAGAGACCATTCAAATGGCTCTCATATATAACAGCCGATTTGTATTCTAAGAATGTTTGAGATTTAACGGCAATAAAAAAAATATGTTTTGCCACAGTCAGTAAGTTTTTATATGATGTACACATAAAAATATATTGTTGCACTGCGTATTTCGGTTAGAAAAAATTACCAAACAAATCATGTCGATGGGAGCATTATTATTTTCTTTTTATCACATTTTATTGTACAAAGAAATCGATCGAATACACAGCGGACTTTTATGTAATCGACAAATTTTTCTTAAATATAAAATGATTTTTGACGACATCTCACGTCTTTTTTAAACTACGTTTAGTTACGATTTTCGAACGAACATTCTGACACGAGAGAAATAATCACATCCAATTATTTTGTCACCATCATCTTTATGAGTACAAAAATGTTTACGAAATATAAAACAAAATTTTTCTTCACTCGTGAATTCCACGCCAGCTGTATTAAAATATTTCAAACTACCGTTGAAACGTTTCAATGTAAACATAATATGCAAGTTATTTTAATCAAAACGTCTATTTTCAAAATCATGAATACGATTTTTTTGAAATAGTTCACAAACAGCAAAAAACGAAAATAAGGTCAAAATGAATATTAACTGATTATAAAATTTTAAAATTTATCTTATCAACGATTTGTAGTGCATAGACGGTGTATGAAGATGTTAATAACAAGTATTGCATTATAATTGGTTTTGAAGTATAAATGGTCAAATGAGTTATGATTCTGAGATCAACCCTCACTGTTTCCTAACCCAAATCAAACCAGTAGATAGGTTCATGTTAATATTTTTTACATACCATTAAATATGTTATAGGAATGAAAAAATACAAAAAAAGTTGTTTTAAAAATTTGTTCTTTTAGATGGTTTTGAAACCAGATACCTCAATTTATATGATTGTTGAATATATCATGATAAAAAGTTTCACCGGTGAATTGTTGTAGTGATGCAAACGTCGATACACGATCGAGATGTATAGGTGACTGGAAAGACTATAATATAGGATCATAAATTATTGCATTATTGTGATTAAATTTCCGAATTTTATGGTAAGTGACATAAAAACTTGTTAAAAAAAAAATCAGTTTTCGTGCAAGGAAATTTCACATTTTTCAATTTTTAGCGTGTTTCTTATAAATTTTTAAATAGGTATGTACTTTAAAACAATTTAATCCAAACAAATATTTTTTTTCTTGTACCAGATATTTTAAATATGGAACTTTTTTTTTCCATTTTTATATTTATATTGTTGCACCATTTTTTTTTACCTTTTTGGGTTTTTTTATAAGATTATTTTCTGCCATTTTTCGATAGTGTTTATGGCATTTAATACCAGGCCTTAGTTATTATTATATTTTACTCGCACTCACTTTTCTAGTCGCACACAACGTCGTCTTATACACGAAACGAACCGACCCGTTCCCGCAGCGACTTTCCCGCAAATAATATTAATGGTTCGTCCGCGGAGATTCAAGATTTCAAACTTTTAATGGCCAATCTAACGCGTCGCACAACAGGAGCATAATTCATAAGCCACCGGCACCGACATCTTAATGGGATCTTTGGCCTGTGCAAACGTAGCGTCAATAACGCGTGGCCATGTTAGACATTTCGCCTCGATCGCTCACCCGAGTGTTGCAAAAACCTGACTGCGGAGCCGTCTTGAGGACGAAAACGACTCCACGTCTAAACCGCGTTTTTAATATGTTTTGGAAAAACGAAATCCACCGGACGGGTGCTACGAAATTAGTCGCACTAAACGCGCGCGCCAAATCCAAAGGATGATAGGTTTTTTTTTATTTTCTAAAGTGTTGACTTTTTCCCCTAACCTCCTGTATATATATATATAAACCTAAGGACCATTTGTCACGTAACAACTGCACTTTGTCCGTAACTTTTTCGTTATTACTTTTTCCTTACTCTTTTCAACCTATATACCGCCGCCGGCGACCCCTTAAAGCGTTTCAACTTTTTGTCGTAATTTTTCTCTCATAATCCTCCGCGTCTTTTAAAAATCCGGTCGTCGGGTATTTCTTGAGCAAAATTTTCTTCACAATCAGTCACCCGACCGCAACGTCGTCTCGTTGCCCGCTAACAAATAATCATTCGTAAATCATCGCGGTCGTTTCGCTGATTTTATTTTAATACGCGTCGTGCTTTTATTTTTCCCGACGGAAGCGAAACTTCCGGAAGACGGGGGAAAAAAAAGAATCTAAACAAAAAAACAAAAAACAAAAACCACGACGTACAAAACGACAATAAACTTAATGCACACCGTACATTATACAATAATAATTGTATGCGTATAAGAGCATTTTATCGTCGTAATATTATTTGAAACTAGAATTTCACAGCCAGAAAACTAATGTTTTCGTTTTATCTGCGAGATTCCGTAGTCCGCGCGCGAATCTCGATTAAATAATCTCTCCCACCCGTCTCCCCCCCCCCTCGACCACTCGTCTCTCGTCGCTTTTGTCCAGTTGTGTAATTCTACCCAAAAAGTTAAGTACGGCCAAAAAGCCGACGACGACGACGACGACAAATTTCGTAAGCCACGCGACCACTACCACAACCACTGCCGTCTCTTTCGAATATCTAATTATCGTTGAACCGCAGAAGCCACGCGCGCCACCAGATGTTTTTATTGTTTCGACTTTTTCCCCTTTGCGCTCTTATTACGCGCGTCTCACTCGCTCCGTAATGGATTCCATACAGTCGAGAAACAAATTCGATTACGCTCGCGGCAACTGCAGTTGAAAGTTAACAACGCGATGTCGCCGCCACCGCTGCCACCGCCGCAACGTTGTGGAATTTAAAAAGTTTATTTCCGTGCAGACCAGACGTATAAATTACTCACTTTCGCTCGCCGCGTGTCTAAATAATCGTAATACGTACCTCCGTATTCATTTTCACGCGTTCAGCCGAAGGTACGCGATAAATACGAGTAAATTGACGTTGGCTGGAAGACGCTGCACTGCTGAGAGACCGAATTAAATTCTAGTCGGACAGTTTTCTTTTCTCTCTCGATGATTTTTAAAGAACGCAATTAACTTGTATGAATGTTTTCAAACGCCTATCGTTTCTATTAAATAACTTATAACATATAAACTGATCAATCAATTTGTATACTAAAATATTTAAAATGTGTTAAGATTGAGAAGTGCTGGATTCTATGCGAAAAAAATACTTATTTTTTAGCATTTTACAAATGTATACAATTTCTTAAATTTCATCATCATCATCATTGCCACATTCGTCATGGTCATAATTACATTTTTAAATATATAATAGACATTAGACAAGTTATTAAAATCTACCTATATATTGATTATTATGACATATTTGGAGACTTACACAAAAATATTTCAGTGATCTTATGTATGATACTTAATATTTCAACCGATCTAATGAAATGTAACAGTAAAATATTCCACAAGAATATATTGCTTAATCATTTTGTGTGTATGTATATATATGTTTGTGTATGTGTGTGTGTGTGTACAATAAAAATAAATATGGTCATATAACATATTAAATTAAAGTCTATACGATTGTTTTGAAAATAAAAT
Source organism: Stegophylla sp. TES_Ste_2020 (assembly GCA_025469315.1). Lineage (NCBI taxonomy): Eukaryota > Metazoa > Arthropoda > Insecta > Hemiptera > Aphididae > Stegophylla > Stegophylla sp. TES_Ste_2020. The sequence continues at coordinate 32,076 of JAIPRM010000243.1, read as the reverse complement.
ATCATACCATTTAATAAAAACTCTACTAATACATTCAAAAAGCGATTGGAAACAGTCATTAATAACGTATCACTTTAGGTGATATTTAAGTGATTCGATAATCAAACTTTACATTTCTGTGCTCATAATATTGTAGAATCATTAAAATGAACCTAGAAGTATTTTTCTGCATATATAAACATCATATGATAATGCGAATTTGTAAATCCGATAATAATAAATATGTTTTTATATTTTATACCTAGTTTGATGATCATCATACATTTTGAATTGAAATTGTTTTATGGTAATTGAATTTGGATCCACTCCCACGCACCTAACCACTCAGTGTCGGAAATTCCGACAAAATAATCATCTTTGGGTGTATTCACGCCACCATCGAACGACGTGGGCGGAAAAAAACCATTTAAATGCGTCCAACGTGAAGGAGTGTTGCAAAAATTACGGACCCGAGGGCGGTTTATTATTGGTACACACACACACACACACACATATTTTGAATTGGGAAATTCTGCACGCACGACATATCGGAGCCCGCTATACGGAATGTATTGGAAAATATAATCGTCAGATATTTCAGACACGTGCTTTAAATATCGACCGGATGGGTATATTTAATTAATTTCGGACTGGAATTCAAAAACGGAATGTACGATGAGAGGGAAAAAACAAAAAAACAAAAAGAAAAACGGCATTTTAATTTTAGAGTTTATGCCAAATCGCCCGCCGCCACGATTCGATATAGCGTTGTGTGTTATTATAATATGTGAAAACAATCAAATAAATCATGGCTATTGAAAAACGATTATATTATTAGCCGATAGTGTAAAGATAATTCGAATATAAAAACGTTAGTGGCTCATTTAATTACTACAATATCTCGTCGTAAACGATTATAAAACCATATTCTTAGTACACATTTGCGTTTATATTACGTGTTAGCGAGTTCTAAAATTAAAAACCTAATATGAGTACGTCAAATTGTGTAAGTCAGCGAATATTACCTGATGAAAAATGAATCCGGGCGTTTTGAATAGGCAATTTATTTACACTGACGACAAAATCAATCGTAATTATAGTAATAATATTATAATTTATATAAATTAGGGAAACGCATTCAGGAAATAATATGACGCGGTAAAATATTAGATTAATAACAAAAAAACGATTTAAATCATTGTGTTTTAATGTAGAATTTCATGTAATATAGACAGATATGTTATGTATGTCGATTATATATCCCAACGACAATTATTTGATCGTTAAACGAATCTCTTATTTTTCCGTTTTCGGAAAATTATGAAATCGAAATCGTCAGTTTTCCAAACGTCTCAAAACACATTTCGTTCTTTGCCCGCAACGTGTGTACACGGTTATTATTAAATCAGTGCGATCTCGGGTTGATTGCAATCACCGGGAAAATGACATATTGTTTACCGGAATTTATCTCACGTAATGACGACGCTGAATGCGTGTGGAGAGAAAAAATTATAAAAGTTTGAGATTGGTTTTCCCCTCAACTCCTAAGTAAAAGCTCTTGACGTTTGTAGCAAACGTATTATTGTAGTCATCAGTAATGCGTTTTCCCTCAAAACCGAAAAGTTTCAGGTTTCCTTTTTCTTTTATTTTCCCCTCGTTTTTATTTTATTTTTTTTATTTTGTTGCTATATTAACAAAGTTTTGCAACAAGTTTCAGCCCCATTAACTACGCGAAATGAATATGTATAATAATTGTCTCGGAGTATTTCGTCGTTACAAAATTATCGAAGTAAAAATTTGCGGCAAAGTGTAAAAAAAAATAATATACTCACAAAAATTATGTTTTCAATTTAATAAACATAACATTTTTTTCAAAAAATAAAACTATATTTTGTCCTACAAAATTAGGTTGATATAGGATTGATTTTTTTTTTTAATTACCATATTAAATGCCCGACGATAGGATAAAACAATAAAATAAACGATGTGTAATAAATCGGAGTCTCCTTAGCTAATTCGTGGGCATTTTAGATAATTTTCACTGGCGGAGGAGGCAAACTATATTTTTAGAAAACGATAAACTGGATGTAGAAATCATTGGTGTAAATAAAAAATAAATTTAAATCACATATAAATCATCAAATAAACAAAACGGATTTATTTCTAAATAAAAATATAAGATTTCATCACAATTTTTTTGCACATGGAAATTTATATTAATTTTAGAACAAGTTTCCACAAAGAAAATGTCAACACCAAGAAATCAAAAAGATATATTTATTTTTATTAAACTTATTGATAGTGCTTATTACACTATTATATTATACTAAACTCTTTTACCAAGCTTGGTACCAAGCTGTACTAAGTTTCACTCTACATTTTTCTAAAAAAAATTTCATCTCGAAATGTATATTCCCAAAAATATCATTTGTCAACACTTTGACTTCGTCAAGTTGTAGATCAATTTTTATTTGTTCATTGTCATGAAATATCTATAAAGGATAGATATATCAAGTAGAATAATACAAATAGTAAATCATTTTAACACAGCTTTTCTTAAAATATTTAACTAATTAAACACATCTCTTATCAACTTTGAATTATGATTTTTCGATTTAAGCACAAAATATCAGTTTAATTCCCTTATCAAATTTTTATGGGATGGATAGTCGTTTTGACCCCCCCCTACCCATCTCTCAAATTAGGCAAACGGGAATGTTGTAAATTATTATAGAGTGTATTTTATTACCAATGCGTTTTATGCTTCAATTCTTTTGTGATAAATGAAAATCGACAAAAAACTAGAAAAAATCAAAAATGTTATTTATTTATTATGTGTGAAATCACGCAGAACGATAGTAATTTAATTTGAACGATGGTTCACATACATTAAAAGTTATAGTCTCCATTGTCTCGTCTCCTGCGAAACATCACCCCTAATATTAAATGCGCATATTTTTTTCCACGAAATACTGTGTTTTGATAGTAATATTCGTTTCTACGTGCATTTTAAAAATTCTCGTTTCATTTCTTACAAGAGTATGAGGAAAAAAAAAGAAAAAAGAAAACGAGAAATTGTTACCATTTCTCGTTTCCATTCGTTTGATGAAAATACGCGCCGTGTGCCTGGCCCATGTTATCACTGCGTTGCTCAGAGTATAAATGTTTAAAACAGCAATCTGATATGATGACTTGACATGAATATTATATCACGAATCGCGTAATTTTTCATTCGCAACGAAGGGTTCCCCCGCACGGTATGGCCGTAGTTAGTTTCGGTTTGGATACTTTCACGAAATAAATTGGACTAATAATAAGTTGTGGACCGTTTTTTTTTTTTTTTTTATTATTATTATTTTTCGCATGACATGCATCCTATTTGTTTATACGGTATTACGTACGGAAATAACGTTCCGAAATAATTTAAATACCGTATACGGCACGAACATTTTCATTTTAGATTCCAAGCATGGCAACGGAATCACAGCTGTGTGCGTGATTTTTCGTCCTCGTGAACGCGTTCTAGCGCAAAAGCATGTTACCTCAAATTTCCATCACATTGTCTCTATTTTATTGCTTGTTATAAACAAAAATCCAATCTAATCGATGACATAATTTATTTTTGATCTCGTAAACGTATCCCGATCATAAGAAAAAGCTAATTTTTCGTGAAATTAATATTGCCTAATTTAGAAAATTCTAAAATAGTAATTATTATAAATTCGGAATTTTCAATAGTAATTAATATTTATAATAAAGGATAATTTTATTTATCTAGTCTAGATGTAAATAGCTATAGTTGCTTATGATTTTACATGCTGAGTGGCTAGTGTTTTTACAATGATTTTTTATTTTTTATTTTTTGAATAGAAAAATAGAATATCTTTTTCGTATAGAATCAGTGACGCACAGTAAAATTTTCGCAGGGGTGTCGAGAATATAAATTATTAGGAAATCACCCATTTCACCGATAAAATTTGAGTATAAACATGATAAAAATTTTGTTTTTATTATATAATTTTTTTAAGATGCTATAAATAATAAACAATAGATATAAAAATAAATTCCTAGTCCAACTAGAACCACCAACCGATTTATGTAGGCCACTATATAGAAATACTTTTCCAAAAGTTTTGACAAGACAAGTAATCTTTTGAATCATAATATGCCTCTGGTTACACCTTACTGTGCAATTTGATTTTTGTTAAAATATGCGTATTCTATGTATAGAATGATAGATTGCGTTGTACACCACCAACAAATTAAAATAAAAAATCTACCCCTGTCTATTGAATTGCTGTTTATAATATCATATTAATTTTAATATATTCACAATATTGTTTATGACATTTTTCGTTGCATTGCGGTCGTTATAATTTAATATATTGTGTAATACAGCTATGAAAATGTAGTCATAAAATAATCAGATATCCGTTGGAAAACTGTAATAAATAACGTGACTGGACATATTGCTCTGTACCTAGTTAAACCGTTGTATTCGCTCGACAATTGTTATAAACGTTTATATACATATAAAATAAATAAAAAAATAATAATAATTGTTAGTAAAAAAAAACTTATATTTCCCGAATGTGTTTAAATTCGCGTTTACAATTTACGTTTTTTTTTTTTTTTAGGTACACGGATACTACGAGTGAGGACCTTTTGGAAATTACGAAGCGACGTACACTGGGTACCTGTACTTAACCGGGTGTGTTTTTCTGCCGTGGATGAGCAATTAAATCGTATTTCCCACGTTTTACGTATACCCAAAAAACACATTATATTATACACACTGTGTCAAGTGCATAATATAACAACGATTAAACCCGAAAATCACATCATTTTTTTCCACTCCATTTACAAGCACAATGTATGATAATACATTAAAAAATACATATACATAAACATAAATTAAACACACTATCCAAGTATTACGGGACATAAATTATTTTGTGTTTAACCAGATACTGGAGTACTGTGCTGTTGCGTGATTTTGGGTATGTAAAGGAGAGCACTTGCTATCCTGACATTTTATGTTACACGAGTAAAACGTCACTCAAGTACTAAAGTATTGGTATCAAATGGCGACAAGCCAAAAACATTAATATATTCATTTTGTCATGATAAAATTGTATTATGTTTTAAGTACCTACTATATATTATATATTATAATCAAATAATGTTTATGTCAATGGTTTTTTTATTCGTATAGTATTGTCGATCTATAAGTGAAAATTCGAATAGCCGAATATTAGTATTTTATCTTATTATATCTACAACGAGCTAAAACCTAAATTTAAATCATATTATTCTCTTTCATAAATACAGTAAAAATATTGCAATAAACAGCAGTTTAGATTCAAAATCGATTTAAAAGAGATTAATCTTTTGGATTTTGTTTACAAAACACCTCTCCCAAAATCAAATACTTTAACTTGGTCGATTTTTATTTGATTTCAACAACTTCCTTAATTGTTTGAAAACAATATTGTTTAGGAAAAGATATACGGCTTATTGAAAATTCAAAAACCAAATTTCATCAAAAGCATATTTTTTCTAATTGAGATCCATCATGTTCTAATTTTTTTTATTGATAACTAGTGAAAAACCCACATTTCATGAGGATTCGTTACTCAAGGTGGTGTTATAGGTACCTATGGGATCTACAGAGTTAATAATATGCTTATAATACATTCTACACCAATTCGTATGTAAACATACTAACTATCAAGTAGTTCTAAGCATTCCAAGTGGTGCGAAACAGAAAGGCTTCTATAGTATTATTATTCATAATATTATAGAAAAAATGTAGAATCAAAAAATGTGTGGTTTAACACGATACTAAATGTATAAGCGTGTACCCCCGTCTTGTCCCTCAAAACAAGGGATGGCATTTTTTTGAATCATCTTGGGGAGTGGAAACAGTTCTAAGTACGACCCCGGATGACGGTAGTTAAGGAGGAAAAGGGTGGTGACGTGAACGACGTTTATTGACCGAACGTAATACGTATACGAGATATGATGAGAACACGCGTATCACACCGTATACGGTGTTTAATATACGAGACGGGTTGCGCGGTGTAGATAACGCGGCCCGTTCTCCGGGAAAACGTCGTGCGAGCAATTAAAATCGGAACGGACGGGACGATTTTTAATCTTTATGGATTCCCGCGTGAGTTATTGCTTCGGCCGCGGCGGCAGGGATGGTGCTATCTCTTTGAACACGTGCGTGGGCTGAGTAGCACGCGGCAAAAGAACGTCTAATATAATATAATAACGACGGGAAAACGCGCGCGAGACGGCTTCTGACGTCTTTAATTTCCTTCTGCGGCGACGACCCCCTTTTCAACGTTTTTTTTCTTTCTCCTACTTTTTTTTTGTATTTTATTCGTTTGTTTGTTTTGATTTTTTTCTCTCCGCTTTCCTCTCCGAATCCGCTCCGTGGCCTCTTGTTGTTTCCCGGGCAAACGGGGTTTAGGGCTATTATTTGCTCGCGTGCCGCACGAAATTACGACGCCCGCGGGCCCGATGCGCACCCCCCTATCACGGCCACTTCCGACGACGACGTCTCTTTGCCCACGCGCTGTTTGTGTAATACGCGAATAGAATAGCGGTTAATTCTGCGCGCACATCGAATAGGTCATGTGGGGCCATTTAAATACGCGTCCGCCGCAGCCGCCACCGCCGGTAAATACGCGGATAATCGGGGGTGGTTTAAGAGCACAGCGGAGTGGTGAGAAAGAGCAACAACCCCTTGAGCGAATCGCTTCAGGGTGAGTATGTGTGTGTGTGTGTGTCATTTGTTATTATATATATATGTGTGTGTGTATATATATTTATTTATTATATACACATAATATATGTATGTATATAAGCGATTTCGTCCTTTGTTTCCAGCAGAGGTCCAAATTATTTTTATGCCGTATATCGATAGAAGCGATAAGCCACGCGCGATTTAAATCGTCCGGAAAACGTTTTTACTAAGTATATAATATATTATTTTAATAGTATTTACGGTTGCACTAACGGTCGGCTCGTTCGGTTTATGTGCACGCCGGGACGCGTGAATGTCTTTGCGTGCCCGACGGGTGTGACGCGTGGAAAACGTACTGCCCGTTTTTATCCACCGAGCAATGACAACATTATAATAGAACACCAGCTGTAGCACGTTCTAATTATACGTACTTATTACCAAAAAATTATAAAATTTTGAATTTTGAATTAAAAATCATTCTCTTATTATTAAAATTTTCAAATTTCATCAAAACTATAACACGATTTTCTTATGAATTTACAATGATGTTAATTTTTTTTTCCACTTCGTAAACACTTTTACGTATAGAAATACTAATCCAAAAGCCTCGATAAGCCGCTTTTTAAATCAAAATTCGGCCCTAAATGGTACTTTATACTTAACATTTTACGAAATTTGCATTATTTCAAAGGATTTACACTTAAAACTATTGAGACCCCCCCGACCAGTATCCCAACCACCTCCCTCAACCAAAGATCCTGACCCCCTACCTACCCTACCACCCAACCACTCCCAGAAATAATTTTTGGAGGGAATTACGTATGAATAAACTGTTCATTTCTGGGATATTTCTAATACAATGAATATTTAAAATTTGAAATATATTTTCCTTGATGTTTTTTTCGCTGACCAATAAATCAACAAAATAATTTTTCTCGGAATACATCAATGTATGAAAAAAAACATGGAACGATCATTTATTGAAAGTTTAGGATAAACACCGGCAGTATACAGATCGCCAACAAACTGAAGAACGAAAAAAATTAATGGAACATGATATTTAGTATATTATGCAATTTATGATTATTAAACCGAAATGCCCCTATGTTCAGCAAGTCGAGAGTTATTTTTGATTTGCGGAGCAATAGCGGAGAGGTCGGGGAGTGGAGCTACTTTGAAAGACGACTCTCATTGTAGATGTTTAGCAACTACAACAGTACGTTGTAAAACGTTTACTATTTTGTTTTAGGAAAGAGTGTTTCCCTTTTGCATATTTTATATTCTAAACATAGTGAAGAAGCTAGTATTTTTACAATAGTGCTTATTTTTTTTCTGTATACACTTTTTCATAAAGATCTACTTTTTTAGATGATTTGCCTCTAGTTGTTACTTTGAAGAGGTCATTTTTTAATTTCTCAATTCTTTAATTTTTTTTTTTTTTTTTTGGGAAAAACCTCCCAATATTTGACAAAAACGTTTAGGAAATCATAATTTTTTTATCTGAACTTTATGAAAATTTAAACATAGATAGACAATAATACAAGAAACATTTTGGCGCAAGAAAATTTTGAAAATGTGAAAAAAAATTGGACATTTTTCGAATACTTTTTTTTCTCATTTAATTTTTTTTTCCTTTATTTATTAGATAAAAAAAAGTAAATTAAAGTAAAGTAAAGTAAAGTGAAGTAAAGTAAATTAAAATAAAGTAAAGTGAAGTGAAGAGAAGTAAAGTTTTTATGTATTTTTTGTTTATTAATAGATTATTTTCTTTTAAAATCAAACAATATTATTTCTTGGACAAACTTGCGTTTAAATAAAAGTTAGAGCTGGACAACTGTGTTAAAAAAGAAAAGATATACGTTGTATATTATTTTACTGTGCAGTGCTCAGTGACTGAGGTTGCGCGGTAGAGTAGGATATAATGACAGAAATAAAGAATATTTTTCACATTAGTACCTACAATAATAAAGAGAAACATAGAGTTTTTAAGTACAAGGAATTAAATAGCCGTTTTATCCTCTCAGAACAGTGCTAGGAAACTAAAGCCATTCTAAATGAGGGATGAATAATAAATTACATACGATGGTTTGTAAACGTCTTTAAAACCTGTAATAAAGGATCTTACAAAATATGTATTACTCGGTTACTATCTCTAAACATAATTATTGCCGTTGCGGACGGTTGTACTGGTCACATACACACATAAATATTGAGTATCTAACAATATTAAAGAACAGAGCAGAGCTTCAATTAATATACAATAATAATTATAATACAGGGTGTATCACGAAAATCTAACAATTTTACACTGAAATTGCATTAAAATGTGACAGATCTTCGTGATACACCCTGTATTATAATTATTATTGTATATTAATTGAAACTCTGCTCAGAATCATTTTATTGAAGAAATGATTTATTATTTCTTTAAAACGCAATACAACCATCAAATATATTCCACCCGAGAAGTGAAGAACACCCCAAAGGTGTCGTATGTCCTTTTTTTCTTCTTTTAAATGTTTTTTTCCTTCTTTTTTTTTTTAATTATTCTTTACTTTACTTTATTTCATTACATGAAAATTTAATAATTGTTGGTTTTACTGTATTTAATAGTAATAACTATTCCTTGGCAATATTTTAGTTTATCGTCGTTGGCGAATAGTGGCGGTATATCATAAAATGAGCATTTCACAACAGTACATAAAGATAGGTATTCCATTGTTATTTTGCTATAATAAACCCAACAAGAATCGGGCCGTATTAAAATGTTTCCGTAATTTTATTGGCGACCTATCGTTTTACGACTTGGAGACATTACGTGACGGTCATTCGATAACTATCCCAGAGGTCTGAGTGAAAAGCATGCTTTTCCATATCAGCTAACAATATCATAGCTATCTTAAAAGCGTTAACATTATCTAGTGCGCTTGTTTGACATACGAAACTATTATTTAAAAAAAGTATGTGGTTTAAAATTCATTCAACTGATTAAATCATAACGTCTTTTTAATCTGTCGTGGATTGCATCAATAATTTGTAATACATTTGGTTGCACAAGGCCTTTTTGACAAATTTAATTATTATTTTAATTATAGACACAAAAATACATTGAATACTGGTAAACAACAATTCAATTTTATTTATTCAGATATTTAATAATATCAATTGATTTGTACAAATTTGTAATATTTAAAATGTAAAAAAATAACATCAACTGTTTAATAAACTAATACTAAATTATGAAAACATTGCATTTAGATTTGAGATTCTAAACGAAGTGAAGAAGCCAATGTTTTTACAATAATGTATATTTTTTTATTATTTTACTTTATTTTTTCTGTTGACACTTTTTAATACAGAAATACTTGTCCAAAAGTCTCGATCAGCAATTTATTGAAACCGGATTTTCCTCTAGTTAGTATTTTAGAGAGGTTAGATTTTGAATTTCTCAATAGTTGAAGAATTATTCTTCAATTATTTTTTATTTATTTTTTTTTTGGGGGGGATGGAAATACCCAAAATATAACAAAAAAGACTCGAAAACCATCAATTTTGATCCAAACTTTATGAAAATTTAAACAGATAGACAATAGCATAAGAAACATTTTGGCACAAAATAATTTTGAAAATATGAAAAAAAAATTTTTGGATAATTTTTTAACACTTTTTTTCATTTTCTTTATTTATTAGATAAAAATAAGTAAAGTAAAGTAATATAAAGCAAAGTAAATCAAAGTAAATTATATAGTAAATTCGAGTAAAGTATAGACAAGAAAGCCGGACATACTTCGTACCACTGTTTTTCTTCACTGTTCAGGTCAGATGCTCTTGTTGTGCGAGTTGAAAATTACGACTTAAATTGTTTTTATATTATTAACTTCCATCGTTCAAAATCATATTATTGAAAAAATGATCTATCGTTTTTTCTAAATTCTACACACCCACCAAAAGCATCTGATCCGATGAGCGAAGAATACCCGTAACGCGAAGTATGTCTGGCTTCCTTGGCTTTACTTATCTTTGCTTTTTTACAATTAATAAATATTTCTGGTCCTACCAACATGCATTTCTATATTTTACTTGCATATATGGCTTTCTCTTTTTTTTACCCGTTATATCTTTCTGGAGATTTACTATAATTATTATCCTAGTTTATCACCAACAAAAATCATTTGAAAATTTTTTTTTTTCTTCAATACTTAAGTAGGTATATATCTGCTATATATTTTTTCTAGGTTAAATACTTCGTGTGTTTCCGAGATAATTTAATAAAAATAATTAAAATTTCAGGTTCAGTCACACGAGATCTTTTTGACCAGTTAGAATTATATCAGAAATATTTAAAAATTGAATAATTTAGTTTAGTATTCTAAAGAACATTAAGTACACCATGGTATGTCAATCAAAATAATTTTAATGTATGCAGTTATATAAATTATTTATAACGAATTATGTTTTAGATGTTTATTAATTATTTTTTTGTTTTTTTCTGTAAATCATTTTTTCATAGTAATACTTTCAAAAAATTTCTACCTGTAACTATTTTTTGAATCAGTATTTTTCTCTAGATGGTACTTTTAAGATGCCATTTTTAAAATTCTCGATAGCTTTTCAAAAATGTGAAAAAAATACCCAAAATTTGTGGAAAATGCCTTTAAAACAAATTTTTTTAACCCAAACTTCATTTTTTTCTCATCAAAAATTATTTTTTTCCTGTTTTCAGTTTTTATTCTCAATAATTACAAAATAAATAACAGGCATCAATAGGTATTTAGTATTTACCAAATGGACTATTTGTTTCATATTAAAATTAATGATATATTCATTTATTTTATTTTCCTAATGAAATAACCTTAAACGTTTGTTTTCATGAGACTTAATTGCATAATTATACGAGTTCAAGAACTACAAAATATGTTATTGCACGTGTGTACTTGAAAATTAATTAATTGTTACAGAAATGACGTTTTATTTTTTCTAAATTATTCAATTGTTTATTCATTGTTTAGGTTTTCTGGAGACCACGTGTACAGCAGTTTTTACACAAATATTCGCATATATTATTTATTCGGAGAATTCAAATTATGTTAATTTTACAAATTGAAAATTAATAGATTTTTTTTCGATAAAACGAAATGTAAATTGAAATGAACACAAGGCAATGTGTTGTGGTGTTCGTTTATTTTTCAATCACAATAACACCACACCGCAAAAACCATATTATACGGAATTCTGTTGATGTCCCCGGTTTACGTATTCCCTGTTTACACTTAAATTATTCCGGTCGAACCCTTCGAAAACCATCCAAAATTCAATGCAATTTTTTATTGGGTTATAATTTGAATAAATGAAAAAACCTAATGGAATAATAAAAACCCTAAATTGAAGTGATTAAACTAAGTAATTAATATTTTCGTATTCATTGAGTCTGTTCATTATTTAATTCTAAAAGAAGGTAAACTTTTTTTTTTTTTATTAAAAAAAATATATATCGAACGCTAAATATGCATAGTATAATTTACTATTCAATAAAATATTATTATATTATTTTAACAGGTTGAAATATCAATATCGATTTATGTCCCTTTAAAATTTACGTGATAATACGCTCTAAGCATTTACTATAAACTTTAATAACATTAGAACAATTAAATTATTTACTATAGTGAATTAGACTGACCTTTCCAAGAACCCAATTGTTTAATAATCTCGAATTAACTGGTGTATAGTCTAAGTTTGAACTCTAAGCTATTGAAATAATTTTATTGTTCAAAGGTAAAAATAAAAGTAAAGAAAAATCTTTATAAATGTAATCAAAATTTTATATAGATTAGTTTCAATCTAATTTAACTGTGTTGCTTAAAATATAATGTATTAACTATAATACGTTTTACGATTTTGGTCCCCCAATTTATTTCGTTGAATGAATACTTGTCATTATTTTTCTGCACAGTTCCTGACTCAATGTTATGATTTTTTTTTTGTCTGTGCCACTTCACTTGACTATATTTCTTCATTTGATCCTTGTTACGTACTTCATTTTACGTACGTTATTTTTAAAACTATTTCTTACAACCACCTCGAAACATGCATATTTTATATTAACACCCGTTGAAACTACCAACCAACGCAGTTTATTTAATATAATACATATAGTCTAGTTATTTCTTATATTGAGATACATTTTTGAGTTGTGTATAATATCATTTTTTGTTATAACACACAAGTTATTTTCAAGAGTTTACGTTAAAAATGTTTACCCCAATAAACGCTTTCAAAATTGTAATCTACAATGATAGATAAAACCACTAAAACTATGAATAAATTATTATGTAACTGATAATTTATAGGCGAGGAGAACACGTAGGTCAGTAACTATTATGGTAGTTATTCCAAATAATAAAAGTATATAGACTACAATAGTCATAATGTCAAAACCTAATCGAAAACTAGATTTTTTTGAAATTGATTTTACTAATTTAGCTGTAGCTACAAACAATTAGTAATAATAACTTAAAATGTTTACCTTTATCAACAGTGTTAATAGACAATAGTGTTATAGAGTCCTGAAAGTTTTCAGAAACTTTCACAATTCTTGAAATTAATTGAAAATATCAGAAATATCTAATTCTTTTGACAGATTTTAAACTTTTAGTATTATGATCTCAAAATAAAATAGAACCTTCTTATACTATGTTACAGTTCAAACTCGAAACCTAGTATAACTATAGTGTATAGTCAACACTAGTTTTCACAAATCTCTTTCACTGAAATTGATTTTTTCTAGTTAAAACTAGATTTCACTTCAAGTTGAAATGTTTATATGAAAAACTAGTTTTAGCTGAAATTAATGTTAATGTGATATTTCAATTTTATTTAAATGTTGACATTTAATAATAATGTACTATTAAAATTATTTTTAATGATTTTAAATTATTTATGGAATATTTATTGTGTAGGGAAATAAATAAAAATTAATTTTATGAAACCAGGAGTAATTTTACCGTTTTTACTCAAATTTCCACAGGTTTTTGGTCATATACAATATCCATGTATCTACGGTCTTCATGGACATCAACATGACATTTTATTTTCAAGTATATTTCATGAAAAATAAGCAGAATGTCAATATAACATTTTTACTTCACTATAGAAGTATAGAACAAAACGTAAACTTTATGCAGGTTTTATATAGATGTGTGACCATAATACGTATAATTCCAAATTTCTAAACAGGCCAAGGAAAGTTGATCACTTCAAATTTTAGAAAAAAAAAACAGTTAATTGAAAATTTAGGACATTTGAATAAATTCAAATTATTTATATATTGTGATTAAAGATTTATAAACAGAAAAAACTAGTTAGGGTTTAAAAAATTCAATTTTTAAATAAAAATAATAATAATGGAGAGGGGTGATGGTGATGATGATGCATGAGATAATTTTACATATATTTGCTTTTTGGCGTTTACCCAAGCCATTTTCACTACTACACCATTGTACATTAAAATCTACTATAGTATATATGGTTTTTATCGATGGAATTAACTAATGAAATTCAAAGAACAAATATCACTATATTTATATAATATATTCTAAACCAAAGTAAAATAAATTAATTATGATAGATTTATGGATATTTTTAAAATGTTTTTCCTTTATACAACAATGAGTTTTTAAAATATGAATAACTAAAATAAACGTACGAGTATGTTTAAGTGCATATTTTCATAAGTGAATAAATTTTTTTTTTTTTTGCTCATGCATGTGCATATATTTTTGATTTTAAGCGCATAAAGTTCCGAGCCTTGATTATCACACTTCAAAAGTTGAATCACCTCAAAAGCTTGGTAAAAAAACTAATAAAAAAAGAGTGTGTTTACTGCATATATTTTCTTAGTTATTTTTAAAAACTAGGTATTAAGAAATGCACGAAATTACTTACATGCCTAAAAAATAAACTTTGAATTATAATCTAGAGCTAAAAAGGATATTGCGTTTTAACTTTTCTAAGCTTGTTACTTACCACAAATTAAATCATTATCCCGATAGTACTAAACCCATTAAAAATATACAAAATAAAATGTAAAACCTTCACAATGTATGTCAGAATGTGAAATTCTTTAAAAACTTAAAACTAAATAATACAATCCTAAATAATAATAATAATAAATATAATATAATAAAAATGATCTTATAATTTATAATAATGTAACGATCCTATACGTGCCATATATATATATAATGTAAATCAAAAATCAATAATCTATAATATACTATTCTCAGTATAACTAATTATTATTGTAAATCAATATCTGATAAAACATCGCACGTGTATAACTGTATTACCACTCTATCGCTTCGTCAACAAATTTGGCGCTTCTCAAATTATATAAAAATAATTTTAATAGAAAAATTATTTTAATAAAAAGCACTATTACCATATAAGCAAAACAACACTTCCAAGAACACACGTGCCTCGGAAAAATACCCGATTTCCAAAATAGATCTCGAGAATCACTTCAATATGACGTCAATAGCTGGGTATATAAAGACCACGGTGATCAGGACACATCAGACACTTCTTGACAGACAAATCATCCGGACTGACGGACCGAACTTAATGTTTTCTGGTGGATTTGTTCTTGTAGGTAATGTAATTTAGCCTAAATACATATTTTATTTTTAACTTGAACGATTGTGTATTTGCATTTCTTTTAATAGTAGCATTAGACATAGTATCTAAATGAACTTAAAAATTGTGTTATTTCATTATCAAACCATTTACATCTCAATATCAAATCTGGTAAACAGTCTGTTTAATATCTTATACACTAAGTAGATAATTTCAATAAATTAGAATATATCAGATTTTATATCAGAATTAGAAATCAGATAACAAATAATTTTTATTCAATTTGTGACGGAAAACATTGGTGTTGGGCAAAGTACAAAAAAAAGACAAGTTCAACGCCTGTTTAAAATCGCGTGAATTGAAACTTTTTCGAATGTCATATTTAATAAAAATTTTGATTTTACAATGCGCACACTAAGCATTATACAACAATAGTAATAACTTACAATTCGATATATATTATAATCGAATGTATATTACATAACAAAAAAAGCTAACAACGCGAATACAATTCTCGTAAAAGTCGAGAACAAACTACGTCGTGAAAGCTAATTACATTAGGAGAGAGCGACTTTTGGAAATAAGAAAATAATTCTATAACAATATCAGGCGGCCGCCGATTTCGCGTGAAACATTATACTGACGGTTCGTAATGCGCAATGCGTGTCGAAAAAATATTCTCGTTTTGAGTTATGAGGCAATTAGCGAATGAAAATCGACTCGCAGCCACTTTTTCGGAGGGTACTTTTCCCGGGCCGCGATGTAGGGTAGACGGGGATGAAAAAAAACTTTGTAACCAAATCGTTTGAATATATTTTTGCTCTCACGTGACGTGTGCGATTTCTTCCCCACCGGTGTTTCTCCACGGACGGTTATCGACGAGACCCATACCCGCGTAACCGTTCGCAATGGCCGTGTTTAGAGAGACGCGGTGATCCCGTATTGTCCCTAGCAGCAATCTTCAAAGAGCAGAAGAACTTATTCGGACCGCCATTTTTAAAATAAGTATCTAGTGTTGAAGCAAGATTTTATAAAACTTTGAGCGTAAATGGAAAGACGTATGCAAAAATAAATTGGAAATATTTTTTTTAGAACTTCAAAAGAATCATCTGTCTGTATTCAATTTAACCCATTTGTTTTAACAAGATTGATATGAAAATAAATCGATGCAAACTCGGAAATTTCGGCTGCAGGAAGAATCGCTCTTGAAAAATAGAATATACGATTAAACATTAGATATTATTTGAAAAATAATCTGATTTCGTTTTAATTCTTAACTGATTTTTTTAATCGTTGAAAGTATTTCAAGCCGGCAAAAGTGTAAATACGTGCCTACCCATACACTAGGGCTCACAGGGAAATGTGAAAACGATCGACTTATGTTGACCGAATGTATCGGGTATTGTGTATCCTGCATTTCGACCACCACCTCCTGCTACTCTGTAGCTCTTTCATCCTTAGCCTGCCCCCCCTCCGATGCGGTGTTATGTACCGGTTACACGTAAGGACACGCGTATACATAGTAATAATACACGGGAAGGGACTCGGGCTACCGAATACAATTTACTTAAGGTCCCCGGGGCCGGGGTGCGGGTCGGTGCACGGGACGCGGAGGCGAAGGGTTGTTAATGCGCGTTTAGCCGACGGCAACGACAAATGTTTTATGCACGCGGATCGCGAGAGGTTAAATTCAGATTTATTGGCCGCCAGGGCGCAGTTAAAATCGGATACGGTTGGAAATCCATTCGGGCAAATGGTCTCTGGGATGCAGCGCTGCACCGTCGTCGACCCGCGGTTAACGGTGACGGGGTCTCGTCGTACTGAAAACGTGTACTTATGGTGGTGGTGGGGGTGTGAAGAACACGCGATTCTCCCGCAGTATTGAAATGCGCGCGAATGGACACGAAACAGATTCAAAGAGAAAAACAAAAATTATATTTTTCATAATTTTCGCGACAACGATATTTTATTCACGCGTTTATAGATCAGGAAGGGTTTGGTGGGGAAAAGGTCGATTTTTATTTATTTATTTTTTTTTTTTTTAACGATATTATTTCGTTATCAAGCCGGTGTACGTGCGATCGGAAGACATTTGCCGCCGCAATATTATAATGACGCGCGGCCGGATGTGGGACAATAGGTGTGAACTTTACGGTCTACGGGATTCGCGGAGCCGCCTCGTCTGGTGCGGCACGATAATGCGAAAGCCGACTTAACGCGTCAGTAAATTTACACTGAACAGAGTTTGTCGCGCGCGTATAGTATGTATAGGTACGAATTTCGCGGGATTATAATATTATTATAAAATAAAATATCGTTGTGCGGGAAAACAAAAGGTTATAACTCGCGTTCGTTACGAACGAATAAAACGAAAAAATAAATAAAATAGAAATTGTTGATTTTGTCACGCGAAACGTCTAAGCGACGAGAAAAACCGTAAAACGTACTGGAAATGCGAACTGCGACTATATGATCATTATGAATGTATAATTATTTATGCTGACTACGACATGGAGAAAATAAAAATTGATGGGGTTGAAAAATTGGGGTAGGCGTGGGGGGTTTGGGGGTCAGCGAGTGTTGCTCGAGTACTCGTACTGTTCCGCGTAGCCGTGGTCGATGATGTGCCGTACGGTGGCGGACAAGATCTCGGTGATCTTGTCGTCGGCCGCGTCCAGCCGGTTGACCAGCATCTCCTCGACAGTGATCTTGGCGTCATCGTCGCCGGCCTCCAGCAGCGCGCGCGGGTTCTCGTTGATCATGTTGGGCACGGCGAACAGCAGGTGCGCGTAACCGTAGAGCGCGTGGAACCGGAGCTCGCGGTGAAGCTGCTCCGAGGTGGGCGGCTTCACGTCGGCCGGCACCACGGCCACCAACGCGTCCAGGTACACGGACAGCAGGTCGCCCCACCGATTGTTCTGCACCTCCTCGTCCGCGTTCTTGTACAGGAAGTACGACAGGTCCAGCCCCGGCGAACCGTATCTGCAACACGTATTATGTACATATAACAAGGGAGGTAACTCCTATTCGAATAGATTTCGTGTAAGTACAGTGAACGTAAAAAACAACAAAAATAAATGCATGCGTAATTGCGGGGAAAAGTTGAATTTGATTTATATAAACGGTTCATTTCGAAAACATGCAATTTATGTTATTAAAATTGAATAGCTTCTGTCACGCAAATAACTACTTAACCATTGACTTATTTTATCCATTTAGTACATAGAGTATTAACTATAGAATAAATATATATTATTCAGTATGAAGATATGTAACGGTGATGGTGTGCAATAAACTTTGTCCCGAATGGGCCGGACGCAATAGCTTTGCGCGCTCGTTATTACATTAAATTACATTATCGCTATTTTTAGATTCTAACCGGAGTGAAGAAGCTTATGATTTTACAATGATGTTTATTTTCGTTTTAATTAAATTAAATTTAGTGACAAATAGTTAAGTCGATAATGGAAAACTAGAACGCATTGAAAAACAGGCGTACCAGTTAAGTAAAAACCGGAACACGCATCAGAAAGAACATTAAGTTATCTACATTAGCATTGTATAATTTGTTAAATAAAGTCAGTGTCAAGTGGTGTCACTGTATAATCATATAATTGTTTGACTCAAGTATTCCAACCCTATAATACTAAATCAGTACAAAACAGTCAGTTTACGAGTAAAAACACGTTATTTAATTTTATAATTAACAAAACTTCTAAGCAACACAAGTCATAGAGTTGAAATATGAAATATATAGTCCTTTTACTGCTGTCGGCTCTCTCCGGCTTGAAAGAGTTCAGCGCCGATTCCTTCGTTCCGCTGGCTTTTTGTTAGGTATTAATCACCCTCCTCACGACTATTCTTCTGTTTCTGTTAAATTAGGTCTTGTCTCTTTAGCTGATCGCAGGCGAATGCTTTGCGTAAGGTTTCTTAAAGGACTGTTGTCTGGTCACGTCGATTCATCTGATTTATTATCCTTACTCAACTTCAAGGTCCCTTCTCACCGTAACCGTTCTTATGTTTCTTTCTATGTCCCTATATGCTCGAATAATTATATGAAAAACGAGTCAATTAGACGTTTAATGTTATTGGCCAATGAGGATCCCTCTATCGATCTTTAATATTCATCATAATATGTTAATTTTCTTCTTTTTTTTTTTTTTCTTTGAATATTAATTTGCTTTATTGTATTACTTTACCATTTTAATAATTGTTAGTAAATTTTATTTTCTATTATATATGTACATTTTTTGTAATTATGTATTCTGTAAAAATTTCAAAAGGGTTTAACCCGTTAACTATTATAAAATAAAATAAAATATAAAATAGATGTTTTTTACTCATATATTTAAATTTGTGTAATTACTTTTTATCGGTTTCAGTTTTTAGAGAATTTTTACATTTAGTAATTTCATTCAAAAATGTATGTTTTTTTTTTTTTGTTGTCCGACCATTTTGAAACTGGAGTAACTGGTAAAAGAAAATCTCTTACGAAAAATTGTTTTCGTACTATTTTACCACGAATCACTATCACGAAATTAATCAACATTCAAAATTAAAATACCACCCTTGAAACGAATCCTGGCTACGCGCCAGCGCCACGCCACTCGGTCGTACATAGCATAACATTATCATTGCTGCAGTGACACACGCTGCGGGGTTTTCTGACCTACAATCAGTCTCCGGGAGACTCAAAAACTCGTACATACGCCGCACGTGCTGTTTGATTTATTGCGGATGTCGCAATTTAATGCGACTTTTGTTTATCACAACCCGTGTATTATAGTTGTCGTCCCGAATGTCATTGCGTGTAATCGCTTTCTGATGCGCGTATATTAATAATATAATATTAACGCATAGGTGGTTTTCGCGCACGAGTTTCTCTTCCGCGACATTTTCTCCAAAACTTAAAGTCCCACGCTTCCTTCTGAGGCGAAAATATCCGTTAGTGTTTATCAGTTCTGTGCACGCGAACGATCCGCACAAAACCTGACACGGGAAAAATATACTTCTAGCACCCAAAAGCGTATTTCTAAAGAGAATGACGGAACGACCGCCCCTCCCCCCACTGAACCTCTGATTTTTTTTGTTTTAGATACTGAGTTGATAAAAGAAGCTCATGTTTTAACAATGAAGTTTATATCTTTTTTTTTCTTTTTATGGAAATACTTTTTCATATAGAAATACGTATTTAAACATTTTATACAATTATATTGTTTTATATTAGAAATAACCGGCAGTAGATACTTTAAAGAGGTCATTATTCCAAAAATAAGAGAAGCTACCAAACAATTGAGTAATAAAGTACATGTTTACATTCAATCCGAAATTTTTCTATGATAATGTATCGTTAAAACTTTTAAGATTCAAGCAATAATATTTTAGGGATAAGTAGTAAGCTTAAGTATAATCTTTATCCATTTTAATATTCGTGAAAATTATTAATTTCGCTATGTTTTGGACTAATTTTAACAAAAAAAGTAAATATAAGTTAACTTATATAAGTGCGTTATACTTTGAACTGTTATAAAAATAAGTGTGAGTGAGGTAATATTTTAAATTTCAGTAAATAATATCAAGAATTCTAAATTTTATGAAATAAAAAACTGCAAAACACAAGGTAATTAAAAAATTCTATATCTATCCCACATTACTAACATATGTACATATTACCATTAACAATAAAATTAATAATCCATGTTACTAAATTCCAAGGGTTTCACAAAGATCTCGTTTACATCTCTTTTTGCCATTTTTACAAAAATTTTGGCAGTTTTTCCTTGATTAAAAAAAGGTGGTATTGAGAATTTTGAAAAATAACTTAAAATACCACAGAGGTGTGATTTCTTATCTAAGAAAATACTAAATAAAACTTTTTGGACAAGTATTTCTATACGTAAAAGCGAAATAAGAAATAAACATCATTATAAAAGCACAAGCTTTTTCTAGAATTTATCATTTTTATTATATTTATTAATTTATTGTGTGAATGATTTTCATAATGTATTCTATCCAATGAAATTGAAAATATAATTCAGAAAAATACTTATTCCACGTAGCCAATTTTCGTATTTTTTCTTCTTTACATAATAATTAATTAACTTTCTTAGATGATCAATTATTGTATTTGTTTACAAGGATTAATGACTATTATTGATTTAAGCGTGTGTTTTTGTGCAAATAGATTTAATTATTGATTGATTAAATTATTTTAGATTTTTTTTACGTGCGTAATTTTCGTTTGGACTATTTTTCATAAAATCTAAACAAAAAATTAACCATTGTTGGACGGGGAAGTCAAAATTTCAATATAACCAGAAACCAGATATAAATTAAACCTTTATTCAAATATATTACATAGGGAAGAAACCTACGTAAAAATATTGGGAAATGTCTTACTTTTTCTAAAATTGGTCGATGAGAGAATTTCCGTTCGGCACAGAACAAAAAAAATCAATTTGAAAATGAACACAACAAACGCTTGAGTACGGTCTCAAATTAAATACACATTATAACGTGATGATTGGTAACTGTATTCCAGATTAATAACGGAACTAATGATTTTTCCAAACCATATACGCACGAAAAACGTATTTAATTAAATATAATTTGAATACGTGTTAAATTAATCTAGAATATGGCAAAGTGGAACACAATAAATTGCAACGTCCCCCGAGGGATAACATACTTTGGATTTCACGTAGTTTTAATGAATAACGATTATTTTGTTTGGAAATTCCGCTTTGAATAATTTCTAACTACTATATAACTGGTACTTATGATGGATAATGTCGTCTAGAGACCGAACAAAATACTCATTCCACTTCCACTACCGTGTCCACCGTATTATTGTAGTTATTGATGCGCACATCTGTCCATCATTGCGTTATAATCAAAATCAATCGACAAATTGACAATCACCATAAAACATGGTGGCTCTCTCCCTTTATTTTTTAATTACTTCGTTCATCATATAATTACAACAAAATAATAGTTTTACTATAGCATTTGTTTAACTCAAATATAAAATAATGTAAAGAAATCTATATCGAAACTTACTAAAACTGTAATTTATTACGTTTGATTAAATTGTATTGTAAAAATAATCCTAATTTAAGTCGACATTAACTCATAATTCACATATCACATTATAGCGAATAAATAATATGTTTATTATTATAAGATTAAGATACTCTTAGAAAGCGGACATGAAAGTAACAAACTATTACTACAAACGCATAATTTAATTTTTGTTAACTTTAAATTAAACAATTTATATTATCGTTATTCGCAAAATAATTTATATCTTTTACACGCTTAATATTCACCATAGTATTATGTATTTATTTTAAGCATATAATTGTCGTTCATAAATAAAATAATACATATTAAGGTGCGTTTAGTCTATGGTCCGAACGCGAACGAATGCTATCGAACGAACAGTGTAAACGGTCGGACCGATTGCGAACGAATCCAAACAAATGGATTCGTTCGCGTCGGCTGAGTTCACTCCTAGAGCGGTACGATCAAAGAAAACCATTGTTCAATTTGAACGGGATTCGGCCGATATTGCTTGTTCGCTTACATTCGCATGTTAATCGTGTCTTTGGTTGGTTGACAAATCTATTTAGGAGTGTTTTTTCTTTTTTTGTGATTTATTTTTTTTGTCATAACGTGTATTTGTAAATAAATTAAATAATGGAATGGTCGGACGAGAAATGTATCAACTTAATTAATTTATACAAGTCAAGACCGATCCTTTGGGATCCTACCGATCATTAATATAAAATGAGCAAGAAGAAAATAGATTTTTGGATGGAAATAAGCAATGAAATGAATCGCGATATTAATGAAGTAAAGAAAAAAATGGACAGCCTTATTGCATCTTTCGGAAAGAGAGGCAACGAATCACCAGTTGCTAGATAACGTAAAGTCAATGCTAGTCTTTCATTTGCTGGTATAATTTTCCTGAATCGAGTATCTTTTTTTCTAATTTTTGGTTCAATTAGGGCGAGCAGTTGGTCAAAAGTATTGGGTGTCATTCTGCAGCAATTTTTGAATCGTTCCACATATTCATTTTTCAGATCATGCAACAACACACTACCACTGTACAATGATCGATTATAGAAAAATGAACATTGCCACAAGCGCCTTTTTTTTCTTGTTTTTAGTTTTTTCTTTTGCAGAGTCTTCATAAGAACAAAACTTGCACAAGCTATAATAAATCATCTTCACTTGATGACATTATTAAAACTTCTCGTACATCTGTTTTTGACGTCAGCTGGGTCAATACTAAACACCATTCGAAGATTTCGAGCGAACGCTGGCGAATACTTAGGAGCGAACACGAACGAATGATTTGCACGGTGCGGCTGAATATCTAGCGAACGAACAAACACATTCGTTCGGTAGCATTCATCCGCATTCGTTCGCGTTCGGACCATAGTCTAAACGCACCTTTACACTCGAACTGCATGATTACTATATATTTAGTGCATTTCAAATGCTTAAACATGTCATTAACAAAAATTACCAAAATTTCTAACGCACGAATTCAATAAATAAAATTATAAAATACGATCAAAAAAATGAAAGGAATCATTGTACGAAAATTATAAAAATTCAAAATGAAAACCTCAAATTCGATGATTTAAATTTTAAACCATATATTCTAAATTCTATGATTTAAAAAACATTAAATTAAAAAATTTGATTTAATAAAAATTAACATCCAGCTTTATGATACAATATAATTCGAATTTTCTGTAAAGTATATGCGAACAGTAAACCAAAGTTACAATTGTATAACTTGTATATGTGTATATATGGTAATCGGAATGAAAATCGCCGGGGAAAATATACCCGGTAGATGAACCACGGAAAAAATATTCCCATAGTAAGAAAAAAATTTTTCGATTATTTTCATCTTATATATTGTGTGTATAAGCAAAGATAAACAATGTTGCCACATTTAAACTGGAAGTTTTAGAAATGTATAAATAAATAATTCATTTGACCTATGAGTTGTATTCATATTATACATTATGGTAACTCGTTAGAAGTGTATTAAAATGTAGCTTATTTGGATTACATTAAAGCCGAAAAAGTTACAAAAAATAAGTTTGTTTTATGGCTTATTTTAAGCTTTTAATTAAAGTTGATATTCCGTGTGTGGCCGTACGGATTTAGCGAGTGAGAAATTCCTGTACATATTATACGTAGCATATGAAACATAACAACGTTATTCTATTAAAGTTTAATAAATCTAAACATTTGTAATATTTTAACGATATAAGTTTTGTCAAAATAAAAAAAAAACCGATCCTATAAGAAAGAAAAAAGTGCCATAGCATTGTCCGTGAGGGAGTTTTTATCATAAAAAAGGGGGTGTTATAGTATCTCTAACGTCCACAGTACATAAAGACCATAATTCATCTCATTGTAAAAATCCCTCTGTACGGGGTGTGAATTTCCTTGTAAACCATTTATGTGTGTTGTACATATTCTATACTTACATTATTATTATTATTATTATTATTATTTATTTATTTTTTTTTTTTTTTGGCACAGTAGTTCGCCCAGTTCACACTGTAAAAATTGATTTATTGGATAAACGTTCCGTGCAATATAATGCCAATGTCTTCTTATCTTTTTTCCACATTCTAAGGGTGTTACCTTCGCCCAAAACACATGTTCAATACGCATTGTATTGTAACAATAGTCCGTCGGCGCGACTTGAAACTTCGGTGGACAAATTCAAGGGCGGATCTGATAAATAATGTTTTGTCGAATTACGTTTCATACTGTATAGGTTACATTGTAAACATCATTTAATACAAAGACGTTTATTATTGATTGTACTTGGACCGATCTTGGGAATTATTAGACTGCAAATATTTTGAACGAGCGCGTTTTACTACTACGTTATGGTTGTACGGAATGCTTCAGGGAGGTTTTCCTAAACGAAAATGTCAATACAATTAGACGATTTATCGTTCGGGCGGAGATTTATAAGCGGAATATACGGGTGTTGCAACTATTAAAACATAAAACAGAAAATTTTCCTATTTGAACGATGTGATTTTGATCCTCTTAAATTGTGCCAACAGAGCTAGTGCGAAATTGTAATTACACGCGGCTAATAAAACGCAAACTAGAGTGTGCGTTGATACGTACGCTCAAAAATTTAACCGTTTCATAGATGAAATTATTAAAAACTCGTGCGCTATTCGATAAGAATTCCTAAAAATTAAATTACCACGCGTAACGTTCGTGTGAACAGAATGTTACGTACAACATATTATACGGTGATCATACAAATATTTCGATGCAACGCATTTAGATAAACTCGGCGTGAATAGTTTCAAACAATGGACGTGTTTAGAAATTGTTTACAAAACGTTTTGAACAGACAAACCCCGTATAATTAAAATTAATTTGTCAATATCGTCATCAATCGCGTTACGCGACGATAGTCACATAAATTACGTTAATTTTGTTATTCAATTATGACAATTAAACGCGATTATTCGATTACAAAAATCGCTTGTCGGTGTGTAGTCAATCGAGAGTTGATTGTGACGAGTGAATATAATAATATAGTCTACATAAATTAAAACAATAATGATAATGTGTAATTCGTTTATACGAACTGTGATTGACGTACTTTTATAATATATATTCGGTGCTTGATTGTTTTAACCATACGAGTTCGATGTTCAATATAAAAAAGCGCGTAATTAAAAAAAGGAACAGACTAACTTTGGGAAGAAACAAAAAATTCGAATTCGCCGTATTTAAATTATATGGGTATTTTTTCTCCATTGTTTAACGAAACAAAACCCAACTGAGTTGATTAAGTTATATGAAATACGATTTGCGTCAGATTGAAACGTTCTCTCTTTCACTATATCTCACGCTCTACCACTCTTTTTTTTTTTTTTTTGATGACCGCCTGTATGTAAATTTCCACAAGCTTAACCGGTGAAAAAAAGGCCCCACTATCTACCGGCGTTGCCGTTGCCGCGCAGTGTTCTGTGATACCATCGCGGTACATCGCACATTACCATATAAATACGTTTTGGCAACACTATTAAAAAATAATAATAAATTCAATATTGTGGCGTGTGCGTCGGCCGCGCGAGGGTGATCAAGCGTGACATTGAACTACTTAAAACCGTTTTATACGCGTATTGGTTCTTAGATCGTTTAAAAAGTATACGTCCCTTAGTATACGATCTTATCGAGTTTGCGGGGAAAAAGTTTTAAAATTCCTACCCGTAACCGCGAACGATTACAACGGTGGAATTTTATTTGAAATCACGATTCTTCGAAAATTTACTGTTGAGATATTTAAAACGTTTTCAGTGCATCGTATCGCAAAAATGTCATTCTTGTTTTGCATTCGATTGTCTTGAGAAATAAAAAAAAACTGTTGTTCGACAGCTATTCGGTTCTCTTTAGTCTTTTAATCGCGTCACCTTGTACGGTTCGAGTGTCCGTAGAGTAGAGAATGATAATAAAATTATGATTTAGCAACGATTTATTTTTAATAACTGCTATCGCACCTACTTATGTGCACGTACGGGATTAAATAAACACTATTTATAAAACGTTACGCAATAAAAGTAAAATACAAAACATTCCTACTGTTGTTCACGTGATAAAAATTAAGTGAGAATGCCGATAGTTAGAAAGAAAAAATCGCCAGTTAGTGGGTATGTAAAATAATATTCAACTTTCGTATCTACGCCCATGAATTGTTTCGTTACATCAAAAAATAAAAAATTGTAACGACTAGTGAGTGTATAGCAATTTGGATACATGCGTATAAAAATTTGGATAGCAATTAGGAAAGTTTTCTATAGTGATTTAACATTTTAAATAGTAAAATCATTGCAAGCGGAAAACAATTATCAGTGAATCACAGATTATTACTAGTTTAGTTTTGAATAGGTTTTAAACCCCAATGAAATTGGGCAATTTTAAGTCATTTCACAATATAAATTTTGGAATGTAATAAAATAATTTCCATGTTGATTTAATTATACACAAAAATGATTGATTTTGCTTTATTTAGAAATAGAATGTACTTATAAATATAAACTGACTAAATAGATTTTTATAGAAATAGTGTCCACAAAAATAGCAAATATCCCGAACTAATCAGATAGCTATATTTTTGATGAAACTTAAAATAATTTCAATAGTATATGACATTAATATAAGAAATAAAAATAATAATAATGAAAATCTCATAATTTTCTCATTTAATATAGGAAACACCTAGAGCAATATGGCCAAAATATGGTCTAAAAATTGTAAATCCAAAAAATACTTAGACCATTCATATCATAATCATACCCAATATTTATCAGTTATTTCAATTTGTTATTGAAACGTATTTCAAGCAATAAATTATAGCCCAAAAAATAAAATTAAAAAGTTATCAACATCTATCAAACAAGTGATAAGTGATAATAGCTTATCAGTTATCACTAAGTACTTGATGAAATCATTATAATATACCGAAATCTTTATTGTATTAATTATTCTAGTTTGAAGAAACATAAGTTATGGTTTTTGATAAAACATAAAATAAATACATATGTTATAAATATTATACGTTATTTAATGTAAAAAATCAGAAAAATATGGGTAGAAACTAGATTTTAATCACATTCAATTTGTTACTTTTCGTTTGAAATAATGAAATCATTAATGTTTTAAAATTAAAAGATACTATATAAATGGTTATTTTTAGATTTGAACTATAACTTTCGTTTTATATTTGTAATTGGTGATTGGTGAACATTTGTCTTTTTATATTTAGTTTCTTTCTAGTTGATGTATGTTTGTTTTAATTATATACCTAATATATTATAGTATATTTACAGTTTTATCTCTCATTACATATTATTTTTATTGTTATAATTTACTTGAATGTATTTGTAGTTTTTCTAATTGATTTTCTGTATAAATATTAAAAATTGTACTCTCTATCTCTAACACAAGCTTAGATTAAAAGAGTAGATAATCAAAAAAATATCATATTATTTTAAAATTATTTGAACGATTAGAACGTAATAGTATTTATACTACAATTAAAGGGTTAAAATCCCGGACATAGTTAATAAGTCTGGGATTTTTTTCATCATTTTTTTATTTCGAGGCTTTCCCTCCCCCCTCGTACACCCATGGACCCATTGACACCCACCTGACTGCCGTGAACTCGGTGATCATGGCGTCCCGCGGCTCGCCCGCCTCGTCGTAATCGAACATGATGTTCGGTTTGCAATAGTCGCCGTGGCATATGACCGCGAACGGCTCCTTTGGCGTCATGGCCAACTTCAGGTTGCGGTCCGCCTCGCGGATCATCGTCAGGAAGCCCTTGAGCTTGCCGCCCGCGTACTGTTCGTGCTCCATCAGCGGCCGCGCACCCCGCATGCTCAGCGACTTGAGCCCATTGTTCTTTACCAGCCAACCGTCCTCGTCCCACTGGATCTCGCGTAAGTTGCCGACCAGCTTGCGGAACGCCACCGGGTTCTTCTGCTTGGCCGTGTACGACATGCCGTGGAACCGGCCCAGCGCGGCGATGGCCACCGCCAGGTGCGCGTAGTCCATATGCGCGCCACGCGCCCCGAACTCTGGCACCCGGGCCGCCGTGTAGCCGCTGGACCGTGGGTCCTCTAGCACCACCGCGTCCTCGGCCCACTGATTGGGGCCACCCTCGTTGCGGCCGTACACGTACGCGAGCATGGTGGGCGCGCGAGCCCCTTCCGGCAGATGGCTGACCAGGAACGGTATCACGTTCTCATACGCGTGTATCTCGTTGTGGAACTGCCTGTCCGACTTGAGCACGGTGCGCAGCTGTTCCAGCGGCGGCTTCAGCTTCACCGTCAGCCGGACCTCCGGGCCGCCGCCGGCCACGGTCAAGCGGCCCGAGGCCACCACGCACGACAGTCGCTGCGTCTGCTTGGGCCGTGACGCGTGTCTGGGGTCGCGGTCCGGCTCGAACGTGGCCGGCCGGCTGGCGGTCGCGCCGTACGCCCCGTGGTTCGTCAGCACGGCCGATATCCACTGTTTCAGCGACTCGCGGCTCGAGTTCATGGCGTCGGCGGTGGGTGCAGTGCTGTGGTACGGTTTTTCGTCGATTTGATTCGTCGCTATTCGACGGCGGCGGTGACACACCAACTTAGATTGTTGTCTACGGTTGCGTTACGCTCGCGCGTTCTTACCGCGGCCACGACTGATGACAACTACTGGGCGACAACCGGGCGGTGGCGGTGGCGACAGATAACACCGTGTGTGCTCGTCTCGACGGCTGCCATTGTGTCGGCGAAACCTGCAAGGTCATCATCGTTTCACAACTGATAATTACCAATTATTTTAATTTTTATTATATTATTATTGTTAATATTATTATTATTATTATTATTATTATTATTATTAGTATCGTTATTGTTATTATTATGGTTGGTGTCAGCTTGGTGCCAACTCTGTTCCCCGTAGGTCCGACGCCTGTTCTCATACCAAATCATCTGAATCCTTTTCCACCGATTCCCATTTCCGGGTTTTCAAACAAATAAACTTGACATAGTTTATTCGAATAATAATAAATTCACTACAATTTTATTATGAATTCAAAAATCACATATTCTTTATATTCATATGATATACGATTTTTCAGATGATTTTTTAAAACGGATATCATATTAGTACAACGTGCAAATTATGCCTACTTCCTTAATGTATCAAAAATATTTTAGTACTTATATGTTATAGTTTAATAAATAATGCGGTGGATGGGAATGTTTGTATATAATAATCACCACGAATTTCAACAATATACCCTCGAGGTAGAATTCATGTATATAGAATTTGGTCCTCCAGGCATCTTCTTATAAGTTATATTTCGTTTCGGTTATTACCTTCGACTTAGCTGTTCTCATTTCATCAAACTTCAATTTTTTGTCATTTATTAAGACACATAACAATGTTTAGAGGGTTTTTGCATCCAAACAACGTACATAATAACAACATAATAACATAACAACGTATATAATATATATATTATATTATATTATATCGGTGGTTTAAGTACAAAACAACTGGTTTTCACGTGAATCAGCTATAATCAGCCGTTCCACTTTAAACGCATACGGGTAATTTTGAAGTCACGATAGTCGCAATTATTAAGAAAAAATAAATTTGTTTATTTATGAGACCGCGTGATGATAATTTTATGAATTGTCATTTTGTCATTGAACGTATTAAACAGGAGGAGCTTGAAAAATATTGGGTCACGTGTGCCATAAATAATAATTTGATGTTTTCTTCACGATCCATGTCAAAACCGTTAAACATAATAAAAACGATTTGAATATGTATGTATAAATCATACTGACCCATTCGTGTTAAAATAATTGTCTTGTATTCCAGACACGTCGCATAACTCGAAAATTATTGTCGTTTCTATCCGTGTCTGACAATGCCAACTACATGAGGACGAAGACGGTTTTATTTTGGGATTCAAATACAGTACCTTTGGTTCATTGTATTTAAAACATAACGTAACAGTGATAAATCATTACGACCTCGATTGTTTTTGTTTCTCTGTCGACATACTCACTAGGTCGTTTTAAAATCATAACGTTTCGATGTGTATAGTGAGCACAATTATTATTCAAACGCGATGAGTACATAATTATTTCATGAGATTATCGATGGTAAAATGAGTGTTTGTTAAACTGATAAAAATTAAATGGTTAACCAATATTTAAAACGACTAACGAGGATTACATTATTCAAGTAGTCTGTCACCACTATTGTGCGTTACCCAATAAAATTTACGATGAAGTAATTTTTTTAAAAAAAAGAGTATAATTCTCTTATTTTATTTGATCATTATAATATTTTATCATGTATTTATAATGTTTATACAAGGAAATAAAATATGTTTACAATTTCAACACTACAACATTTTACCGTATTCTTAACATTTCATGATATTATTAAACGAATCACAGTGCGTTTTATAAGTTGTTATTACAATTTAAAATTTTTATAAAAGTAAAAATATATATAAATGGATTTTAAAAACATTCTTATTACATATATAACAATATTTTACAGACATGATTATTAATATTTAATAAATAACGTTAGATCAGTTAACGTTAGAATGGTTAAGTAGATAGTTTAGTAATGTAACTACATACGAATAGATATATTTATGTACTGTGTGTCTGGGTACAATATGTAATATTAAGATGATAATGCCGCACCGCACCGGTCAAATATGGGAGTTAGACTTTTGAGCTTCGTCTTTTCGATGTGTTAAATTTAATGGTACAAACAATGTAGAATGAAAATAACATTTTAAGTTGTATAAGTTCAAAACATCTTACAAAAGAACAAGTTATCAAAAACTTACTTTTTTTTATTTATATGTGTTCATGTTTTTTTAGATTCTGAGCAAAGTGAAGAAGCTAGTGTTTTTACAATGATGTTTATTTTTATTTTTTTTTATTTATTTTTTTTATTTTTTTTTTCTGTGTACAACTTTTCGTATAGAAATACTTGTCCAAAAGTTTCGATCAATATTTTTTTGAAACCCAATTCGCTTCTAAATTGTACTTTAGAGGGGTCATTTTTTGAATTTCTCAAATCTTCAATGTTTTTTTGGTAAAAACTACCCAAAATTT